>SJYT01023102.1:212177-370586 GCA_006410635.1 Cephalophus harveyi
GGTGGGGGGGAAACTGCTATAGGATTTGATGACAACAGTCTTTTTCTTGTTCCATGTAGACTTCAAAGGGCAAGCTATTTCTTCTGAGAATACTCTAGATTTTATATTCTTTAATACTGAATATAAAAGATCCATTCTTGGTTCCTTAATGAAAAAAAATGTTAAGCTCATCAGTGCTTTTCCAAGACCTGTACTAGCTTGTCCCAAGTTTATGAGTGTTCACCTCTCCCAAGTATGTTTTAAAACAAATGTATAGATTTTCGTCAATATAGCAATTCTAAAAGAATACCATTTTGTAACAGCAATGAAATAATTTAAAAATTTAAATGAAACAGTGTAAACACTTGTCCACCTTATATACTTTATAAACTCTCTAGAGTTAATTTGTTTGCTAAACCTTAAGTCTAATGCTTTACCCTCTAAGCTGTCTTCATTCTTTTCAGGACTGTGGCTCCTAGCCAAAAAAGTTGGTGCTTAGCAATTTAATAAATATGTTTAGCCCAACTCCTTCTCAAGACTACTCAAAATCAATGAATGGTACACCCATGGTGGATTCATGTCAATGTATGGCAAAACCAATACGGTATTGTAAAGTAAAATAAAGTAAATATAAAATAAAAAATAAAAATAACCTGCAATTTTTTTTTTTTCATCTGAAAAAGTGTCGTATGACGCAGAAGGAGCACTCCACAAGATGTGGGGATTTCTCCCAAACAGAGGCTCAGCTCCTGACAAGTTAAGTCTCCATCATTTCATTCGGGAAACATCCAACAAGCATTCATTCCATAGAAAAACTGTTCAATGCAATGTGGCTAAAAAATATCGCAAAATAATTGTGTGAATCTTTCTGTCATTGCTGAATGTGTAAATTAGGAAAACAAGGTATTGTATGAACACACTTGCATTTTCACAATATAGACATCAGTGTATTAAAAAGTCAGTCGTCTCTAATGTCTATATTACCAAATGATCATAATCCTGACAACTTGTGGAAAAAATACCTTATGGAACACAGACATCACTTACAAAAAGAGGCATATATCTGAAACACTAATAGCAGAGATACATATATGTTATGTGTTACTCGCTCAGTCGTGTCTGACTCTCTGAGACCCCATGGACTGTAGCCCACCAGGCTTCTTTGTCCCTGGGATTCTCCAGGCAAGAACACTGGAGTGGCTTGCCATTTCCTTCTCCAGAAAGACTGATGAAAGTGTGTAAAATCAAGGAACTACATTTATCTTCTTGTTAATCCACAATCTCCATCTGTCAAATCTAGCATCAGTGTATGCAATTTAAAGTTCTATTTTAATTGCATGCTTGCTTCTTTTCCAATCACCACTAATCAGAAGCATTTAAATAAACACGTCAAAATATTATTAATAACAGGCAACATTTTCTTTCAGTATTCTTCCCTGTAGATGGTAAGCAATCTGCCTGCAATGAAGGAGACCCAGATTCGATCCCTGGGTCAGGAAGATTGCCTGGAGAAGGGCATGGCAACCCACTCCAGTATTCTTGCCTGGAGAATCCCATGGACAGAGGAGTCGAGTGGGCTACAGCCTGTGGGGTCACAAAGAGTTGGACACGACTGAGCAACTAACACTTACTGTGAAAATTACAAGAACCACCGATATGTAAACATTTGAGTAAGCCTTTGCCGGATGAGATTGTCAAAGCTCTGTTTCTTTATGATGCTACCGGCCAGATAAAATGATTTCAACAAAAGCCAAAGATTAGAAAAAAGACAGCCATTTCTCTCACACCTCAAACTAGAGTAGAACATTTCCTATTTCTCCAAGTAATAATAACGATAAAAGTTTGCCAAAAAAGGTAGCCCCCAAACCTCTCTTCCATGTGTGAAGGGAATTGTTGTTCAATCATTAAATTGTGTCTGACTCTTTGGGACCCCATGGACTGCAGCAGACAGTGAAGAGAATACAAGACAAATAATACTACAGACAGATGGCTGCAACTTTAAGTGCCCTGACCACATACTGCCTCAAGCTATCGATCAATCAATCAATAACAGCCATCCAAATGAATGCTCTAACAAGTGTTTCAGGCTTTCAAGTTTTAGGATGATCAACTGTTTGAAACCATTTCCTTTGAGGCTACTGATTCAACCTCAATGAAGAAAAACTTCAAATTTCAAAGAAACCAACAAACAAAAAAAGCTGAGTGAGCTAATCACATCGATCGTCATTTGGAATGGAGCTATGGATTTCTGTTTTTACTTTTTATTTTTTTACTTTACAATACTGTATTGGTTTTGCCATACATTGACATGAATCCACCACAGATGTACATGAGATCCAGAAAGATACCCAGTAGTCATGCATGGATGTAAGAGGTGGACTATAAAGAAAGCTGAGCGCCGAAGAATTGATACTTTTGAACTGTGGTGTTGGAGAAGACTCTTGAGAGTCCCTTGGACTGCAAGGAGATCCAACCAGTCCATCCTTAAGGAGATCAGTCCTGAATATTGATTGGAAGGACTGATGCTGAAGCAGAAACTCCAACACTTTGGCCATCTGATGCAAAGACCTGACTCATTTGAAAAGACCTTGACACTGGGAAAGATTGAAGGTGGGAGGAGAAGGGGATGACAGAGGATGAGATGGTTGGATGGCATCACCGACTCAATGGATATGAGTTTGAGTAAATTCCAGGAGTTGGTGATGGACAGGGAGGCCTGCTATGCTGCAGTCCATGGAGTTGCAAAGAGTTGGACATGATTGAGTGACTGAACTGAACTGAACTGAACTAGAAAGATATGATCACAGTATCACTTGCTCATATGATAATTATGCATTACATTTCTATTTTAAGATATACAGTAATACAAGACATATTCATACAATATTCCCCTCATGGAATAGTGAGCAATGAGACTCTGTGACACTTATTACATTTACTACACTACTTTCAGCATTGGGTAGAAGCTCAGTAAACTGACAAACTGAAATGTTGAATAAATGCATTGATAAATTGAAATGCTTTTATAATCAGTACTTAGGGTCGGGACACTCAAATATTGATAATTTCAGGGACCAGGCTCACAATGAGTAAATAGTGAAGGGGGTATATTGTGGACAGCTGGAGGTGACCAAAATGGTAAACTGGAGAGGTTAGCCAATTATCTAGGAAACAATTGCTTTTGACTGCCTTCTGGTCATTTTCCAGAATTGCCTCACACTCAGACTTTGTACAGAAGCCATCAATGGAGAATTTACGTAAACCCTTCCAACTTTTAAATATATTGTACGACACAGTACAGGCTTCCCGGGGGGCTCATATGGTAACGAATCTGTCTCCAATGTGGGAGACATGGGTTCGATCCCTGGTTTGGGAAGATCCCCTGGAGAAGGCAATGGCAACCCACTCCAGTAGCCTTGCTGGAAAATCCCATGGACAGAAGAGCCTGGTGGGCTACAGTCCATGGGATCACAAACAATCAGTCATGATTGAGTGATTAACACACACACACAACACTGTACAGGTCTCTTTACTGGAATTTATTTATAAGATACTAGACAAATTATTTTCATTGCTCTAAATATGTGGTTCTGAAATGGTAGAAAGTGAAGAGGAACTAAAAAGCCTCTTCATGAAAGTGAAAGAGGAGAGTGAAAAAGTTGGCTTGAAACTCAATATTCAGAAAACAAAGATCATGGCATCCGGTCCCATCACTTCATGGGAAATAGGTGGGGAAACAGTGTCAGACTTTATTTTGGGGGGCTCTAAAATCACTGCAGATGGTGACTGCAGCCATGAAATTAAAAGACGCTTACTCTTTGGAAGAAAAGTTATGACCAACCTAGATAGCATATTCAAAAGCAGAGACATTACTTTGCCAACTAAGGTCCATCTAGTCAAGGCTATGGTTTTTCCTGTGGTCATGTATGGATGTGAGAGTTGGACTGTGAAGAAGGCTGAGGACTGAACAATTGATGCTTTTGAACTGTGCTGTTGGGGAAGACTCTTGAGAGTCCCTTGGACTGCAAGGAGATCCAACCAGTCCATTCTGAAGGAGATCAACCCTGGGATTTCTTTGGAAGGAATGATGCTAAAGCTGAAACTCCAGTACTTTGGCCACCTCAGGTGAAGAGTTGACTCATTGGAAAAGACTCTGATGCTGGGAAGGATTGGGGGCAGGAGGAGAAGGGGATGACAGAGGATGAGATGGCTGGATGGCATCACGGACTCGATGGACGTGAGTCTGAGTGAACTCCGGGATTTGGTGATGGACAGGGAGGCCTGGCGTGCTGTGATTCATGGGGTCTCAAAGAGTCAGACATGACTGAGCAACTGAACTGAACTGAACTGTCCAGCCCTGAGGTGGTCTGTAACCTCCATGAGAGAAAAGCACACAAATATATCAGTCTATAGCAACAAATGATGATGCTTTTGAACTGTGGTATTGCAGAAGACTTTTGAGAGTCCCTTGGACTGCAAGGCAGATCCAACCAGTCCATCCTAAAGGAAATCAGTCCTGAATATTCATTGGAAGGACGGATGCTGAAGGTGAAACTCCAATCCTATGGCCAACTGATGCGAAGAGCTGACTCTTAGGAAGAGATTCTGATGCTGGGAAAGACTGAAGGCAGGAGGAGAAAGGGACAACAGAGGATGAGATGGTTGGATGGTGTCACCAACTCAATGGACATCAGTGTGAGCAAGCTCAGGGAGTTGGTGATGGACAGGGAGGCCTGGGGTGCTGCAGTCCATGGGGTCACAAACAATTGGACATGACTGGGCAACTGAACAAGAATCACAATAGCAACAATGTGTACAATAAATGACAAGAAGAACATCCCATGAGAAGCCAAAGAAGTGATATGTTGTTCCATATGCGTTAAATGGAGAAGGTTTCACAGAATGAAGAGCACGTGAATCAGAGGACAATCTGATCCCTGGTAAACAGGTTTGGGGCCTGAACAGGGCTATAAATACATGGAGTATGAAAGCTAAAAAAGAGAAGGATGATGCCATAAAACACATGGCTAGAAAGATGGCCCTTGGAATTCAACAAGAGCCATTGACAGTCTTACTGGGTTGGCCAAAAAATTTGCTCAGGGTTTGCTATGAGATGTTACAGAAAAACCTAAAAGAAACTTTTGGCCAACTCAACAGAGCAGAGTTGCTTGCCTCTGCTTAAAATGACTCGAGTGTTAGAATGGGAGGTGGAGTAGGGAGGTGAGCTACACAGGAAATCAAACCAGAGCAAAAATTATAATAGTGTCTCCCAAACATTCTCCTTACCACTTGTAATGTCGACATGCCATTTGGATGGCAGATGATGCTGAGTGAGGGGCAGAGAAAAATCAACCCATGGATGGCAAAGTCGAAGAAGTGAGAATGGCAGAGGCACCCAACTTGCTAATCTCCACCCGAAGGGAGCTGAGGGTGTCAATAAGATGAAGAGTGCATGAGGAAGATACACAGGGAATGGGCTGGAAGTCAACATTTAACACGACGCGTCCAAGGTGTTGAGTGGATATACAGGGACGGTTGCCCACTGAACTGCACAATCATGGATCCGCAGTTCTGCAGAAAGGGTAAAGTGAGTGAGGAACATTTACAACGTATGTTTTCTCTTTCTACATCATTCATTCATTTTTTTTTTTCATAAACATATGCTGCATTCCATTACCACCGTGTCATGCGAAGCGGTGGTTCTGCTTAATTTATAAACTACACACACACACACACACACACACACACACACCCTATCTTCAAGCTCTTCACAGTCTAGAGAGGTAAACAAGTCACTTAGAAGCAAAAATCTAAGATTCACATCAAAAGGAAGCAGAGGAAACATGAAGATGGCGTGTAAAGGATTTGGGGAGCTGTGATATGTGAGCGCTAGAATGGCGATATTGGAGGTCTCATGGTTCCGCAGAGCGTTCTTGTGTGATCTATCTTGTCCCCTCTTTTTCTTAAATTAATGTTTCTTGGAGTATAGAATGCTTTACAATGCTGTGTTAGTGTCTGCTGTATGGCAGAACTGAAGAAGGAAATAGCAACCCACTCCGGTATTCTTGCCTGGAGAATCCCATGGACAGAGGAGCCTGGTGAGCCACAGTCCATTGGGTCGCAGAGTCAGACACGATTGAAGCAACTGAGCACGCACACACGTACGGCAGGGTGAGTCAGCTGTTCAGTTCAGTTCAGTCGCTCAGTCGTGTCCGACTCTTTGCGATCCCATGAATCGCAGCACGCCAGGCCTCCCTGTCCATCACCAACTCCCAGAGTTCACTCAAACTCATGCCCATGGAGTCGGTGATGCCATCCAGCCATCTCATCCTCGGTCGTCCCCTTCTTATCCTGCCCCCAATCCCTCCCAGCATCAGGGTCTTTTCCAATGAGTCAACTCTTCGCATGAGGTGGCCAAAGTACTGGAGTTTCAGCTTCAGCATCATTCCCTCCAAAGAAATCCCAGGGTTGATCTCCTTCAGAATGGACTGGTTGGATCTCCTTGCAGTCCAAGGGACTCTCAGTCTTCTCAAGTCTTCTCAAGACTTCTCAGTCTTCTCAAGACTTCTCAGTCTTCTCAAGACTCTCAGTCTTCTCAAGACTCTCAAGTCTTCTCCAACACCACAATTCAAAAGCATCAATTCTTCAGCACTCAGCTTTCTGCACAGTCCAACTCTCACATCCATACATGACCACAGGAAAAACCATAGCCTTGACTAGACAGATCTTTGTAGGGGACTCCCCACACAGAGGCCATGGATATTGTTTTAAAGCTAGACAGTGTATTTAAAAAGCAGAGACACCACTTTGTCAACAAAGGTCCATATAGTCAAAGCTATCATTTTTCCAGTAGTCATGTACGGACATGAGAGTGGAACCATGAAGAAGGCTGAGCACTGAAAAGTTCATGTTTTGGAACTGTGGTGCTGGAGAAGACTCTTGAGAGTCCCTTGGACAGGAAGAAGATCAAACCAGTCAATCCTAAAAGAAATCAACCCTGAATATATACTTGAAGGACTGATGCTGAAGCTCCAATATTTTGGCCACCTGAGATGTGTATAAGAGACAGCTTTTTCACTCTCCTCTTTCACTTTCATCAAGAGGCTTTTGAGTTCCTCTTCACTTTCTGCCATAAGGGTGGTGTCATCTGCATATCTGAGGTTATTGATATTTCTCCCGGCAATCTTGATTCCAGCTTGTGCTTCTTCCAGCCCAGCATTTCTCATGATGTACTCTGCACATACGTATACATATATCCCCTCTGTTTTGGATTTCTTCCCATTCAAGTCACCAAAGAACAGAGTAAAGTTCCCTGACCTATACAGTAGGTTCTCATTAGTTACCTATTTTATACACAGTAGTATGTATATGCCGGAGGAGGCAATAGCAAGCCACTCCAGTACTCTTGCCTAGAAAATCCCATGGATTGGAGGAGCCTGGTGGGCTGCAGTCCATGGGGTCGCTAGGAGTCGGACGCGACTGAGCGACTTCACTTTCACTTTTCGCTTTGACACAGTGGAGAAGGAAATGGCAACCCACTCCAGTGTTCTTGCCTGGAGAATCTCAGGGATGCGGGAGCCTGTTGGGCTGCTGTCTCTGGGGTCGCACAGAGTCGGACACGACTGAAGCGACTTAGCAGCAGCAGCAGCAGCAGCAGTATGTATATGCAGGCTCAGTCTCCCAATCCACCCCATTTCCTTTTCCCCACTTTGGTATCCAAAACATCTGTGTCTCTGTTTCTGTTTTGCAAATAAGTTTATCTGTATCCTTTTTCTAGATTGCACATATAAGCAACATTATTCAATATTTATTTTTCTCTGACTTCCTTCACTCTGGATGACAGTCTCTAGGTCCAGCCACATCTCTGCAAACGGCACAACTTCTTTCCTTTTCATGGCCGAGGAGTATTCCACTGTGTGTATGTACCACTTCTTTATCCATTACTCTGTCCATGGACATTTAGGTTGACTTCATGTCTTGCTTACTATCAACAGTGCTGCTATGAACCTTGGAGTACATGTATCTTTTTGAATTATGGTTTTCTCCAGATATATGCCCAAGGGTCAGGTCATATGGTAGTTCTTTGTTGAGTTGTTTAAGGAATCTCCATATGGTTTTCTATAGTGGTTGCACCAATTTTCATTCCCACCAACAGTTCAAGAGGGTTGCCTTTTCTCCACATCCTTCCCAGCATTTACTGTTTAAAGATTTCTTGATGATGGCTATTCTGACTGGTGTGAGGTCAGAATATAGATACATATTCATCATAGTTTTGATTTGCCTTTCTCTGATAATGAGTTACCTGAGCATCTTTTCATCCGTTTGTCCCCTCTTTTTGTATTAGTGACTGGGGAGACTGACACAGGAGGAGACACCAAAAAGAAGAGACCAGAACATACTCAGTTCAGTTCAGTTCAGTTCAGTCACTCAGTCGTGTCCGACTCTTTGCGACCCCATGAATCGCAGCACGCCAGGCCTCCCTATCCATCACCAACTCCCGGAGTTCATATTAGTAGGCAAAAAGAGAGGGCCCAATGGAGGCGGTCTGACTGAAGGGCTAGGAGAAACAGGAAATACTTATCAGAGAATGCTCCAAGAGTTACAAGATGGAAACACAGAATTTTAGAGAGGCAAGTATCTCCGGTGGCATCGAACCCAACCATGCCTCTTACAGATTTGGGAGCTAAAACGTGTTTACAGGAGCAATGGCTGGGTAGCAGTATTTATGTCCATGGCTCCATCTGTGATCATTCAATTCACCGCTGAGCTCAGAGGATGTGAGAATCCGGATGCGGAGACAATGGTCATGAGAAGCACACTGTGTCCATAGCTTTCCGATATGGTGGGAAAGCGCTTATGACCAGACGTATATGCCTTTCGAGGTACAACTCTTGTGACTAAGCTTGAGAAGTTATGAGTGGAAAGGGAGCACAAAGTGATGGACCCAGAAATGGATGGTTCCAGGCAGGTCTGGGGTTTCTGATACATCAAAGAGTAATACGCACCGTGGCCCACCAGGTTCATCTTGTCCATAGAATTCTCCAGGCAGGAATACTGGTATGGGTTGCCATTTTCTCCTCCGGGGGATCTTCCCAACCCAGGGATCAAACCCACGTGTCCTGTACTGTAGGTGTATTCTGAACCATCTGAGCCACTGGGGAACCCCCCGCTACCCCCACAAAAGAGAAATATTTGCCTCAGAACATTCTTTCTAAAAAAAAGATTTGTACAGACAACATTTTTCAATGCCCACACAGTGGTGGGTATTCAGGAAACCTGAATCTCTTCCATTTCTAAAAGACCCGTAAGGAGAATTTATTTTCATTGTCTTGGATTTCCTTGATAACTGCTTTTTTTTTTTAAATTAAAGAAATGAAAATTTCTTCTAATTCTAGTCTCTCAAGCCTGTTTCAATAATTGTTTCAAAACTGCCAAAGTTCTCATCCCAAAGTCCAACAGCTGTGGTTGGGTGAGGTGTCAGGTTCTTGGGTGTGGCTGGAAGCTGGAATCAGAAGGAAAATTCTGACACCGGAGCACCATACCATTTATAGGATATATGGAATGCTCTCATACACAAACATTTCTGTTGAATAAGAAAAAGCTGAATAGTGATATATATTTCATTTTTGTCTGCATGTAAAAAATAAATCTGCAGTTTCACACACACACAAAAAAAATCCACTTTTCATTTCACACAGGTATATACTCAAACAGCTGATAGTAATGCTCTCTACAGAAGTTTCCAAAGACCTTTTCTGTTTTCTGAATTAAGGGCAGCAAGTTTCTTTGGAAAACTATGGATCTGTTTTTTTTTTTCCCCAATGGAAAGCATTTTCCTCCCAATATATTTCCTAAAATATGTGCACTGTGCTGGCTTTAGAAGTCTACATGGACTCTCTCCAACTCTAAATTGGTAGAGAAATTGTTGCAATCCTGTTTGTCGAAAAGTGTACCGTGTCTTGCCAAAATAATGAAATCTTTTGGCGGTTGGCCCGCGGACGCACAGCTGTACGACCAGCAGAGTCTAAACGCGAGAGACCAGCCCGGCTCTGCCATGCCATGCCACCTCCCGCGTCTCACATCAGAGAAAGTCAGCTTTCTCTGAAACGCTCAGAGGAGAGTCACTCTCCAACCGTGATGACTGTTGAGAAAACTGGGGTCTCATGTTATCACAACTACTGATCCCAGTAAAGGGGATTCTAACCATCAAGAGCTCTGTTAGTTGCAATGAAAATAGAAATAAACAAAAAATTAAAATGGAAAAAAAAAAAAGCGAATTGAGGTAGCTATTATCAAAAACCCACCCCTCACTCTCTTTTTTTTATCAGGTCAACTGTGCCAATAGGCATATTATCAAGTCTCTTCAAACAGATCCGTCAGGGGAATTCTGTTTATTGGCGACCAAGCATACTTTCTTAGCATCTGGATTCTCCACCTGCTCCTCCGCCAAGCCATTTTTTGGCACAGTACTGAAAGTCCCAATATCAGCCCATGGTTACTTCTCAAGTTAAAAAAATATCATGTATACTTGGAACTTGGGCCTCCATGATAGCTCAGTTAGTAGAGAAGCTGCCTGCAATTCACTGGTTCAATTCCTGGGTCCAGAAGATCCACTGGAGAAGGGACAGGCTACTCACTCCAGTCTGCCTGGGCTTCCCTTGTGGCTCAGCTGGCAAAGAATCTGCCGCAATGCGGGAGACCTGGGTTCGATCCCCGGGTTGGGCAGATACCCTGGAGAAGGGAAACGCTACCCACTACAGTATTCTGGACTGGACAATTTCATGGACTGTATAGTCTATGGGGTCGCAAACAGTTGGACACGACTGAGCAACTTTCACTTTTTATACTTGTAACTTACATAAGATTGTACATCAGTTCAGTTCAGTCGCTCAGTCGTGTCCGACTCTTTGCGACCCCATGAATTGCAGCACGCCTGGCCTCCCTGTCCATCACCAACTCCCGGAGTTCACTCAAACTCACGTCCATTGAGTCGGTGATGCTATCCAGCCATCTCATCCTCTGTCATCCCCTTCTCCTGCCCCCAATCCCTCCCAGCATCAGAGTCTTTTCCAATGAGTCAACTCTTCACATGAGGTGGCCAAAGTACTGGAGTTTCAGCTTTAGCATCATTCCTTCCAAAGAAATCGCAGGACTGATCTCCTTTAGAATGGACTGGTTGGATCTCCTTGCGCTTCAACTATAGTCTAATTTAAAATATTTAATATGCTAAAAAGATATTAATAATGAAGATAAAGTGACAGCTTTAGAGTGGAGAAATCTGGATATAACACCTTAACTAAGTGATAAAGGAGACGTCTCCAGGGGAACCCCATGTGGCACGCCCCTGACACGATGCACTGGTAAAAACACAGCCTCCCCACCACCCAGGTAGCATCCTGAATCTTAACGGAACCACCAGGAAAAAAATCTGACAAATCCAGAATGAGGTGCCTTCTGCAAAGCCTCTAGTCGTAAAACATACCAATGTTGTGAGATGCAAAGGAGGGCTGAGGACTGCTTCCTGATGAAGGAGACGGAAGACCCGTGACAGCTGAACACAAGGAGTGCTGGATGGGCCAGACCCTGAACCAGAGAAAACAATGCTGGATAGGGCATTATTGGCACAAGTAGGAGAAGGCGATGGCACCCCTCTCCAGTACTCTTGCCTGGAAAATCCCATGGGCGGAGGAGCCTGGTAGGCTGCAGTCCATGGGGTCACTAAGAGTCGGACACGACTGAGCAATTTCACTTCTATGTTTCACTTTCATGCATTGGAGAAGGAAATGGCAACACACTCCAGTGTTCTTGCCTGGAGAATCCCAGGGACGGGGGAGCCTGGTGGGCTGCCATCTATGGCATTGCACAGAGTCGGACACGACTGAAGTGACTTAGCAGCAGCAGCAGCAGCAGTGAAATTTAACAGCAGACCAAATATGAGCTTATAGGGCTACACCCACGTGAAAGTCTCTGAATGTAATCATGCCACAGCAGTTACGTAAGAGATACATGCTAAAATATTGAAGGATAAAAAGTCATGATGTCTGCAACTTATTGAAGAGATACATGCTAAAATATTCAAGGCTAAAAAGTCGTGACATCTGCAACTTAGTTTTAAATGGATGGAAAAATGAACAACTCTAAGTATATACATACACCTATATCTGGAGAAGGCAATGGCACCCCACTCCAGTACTCTTGCCTGGAGAATCCCAGGGATGGAGGAGCCTGGTGGGCTGCAGTCCATGGGGTCGCTAAGAGTTGGAAACAACTGAGCAACTTCCCTTTCACTTTTCACTTTCATGCATTGGAGAAGGAAATGGCAACCCACTCCAGTATTCTTGCCTGGAGAATCCCAGGGACGGGGGAGCCTGGCAGGCTGCCGTCTGTGGGGTCACATGGAGTTGGACATGACTGAAGTGACTTAGCAGCAGCAGCAGCATATCTGTATCTATCTATCTAGAGAGAACGTGATAAAGCAAATAAAAGTGAATAACTGGTACATGTGAGTTATGGTCAGAAGCTAGAAACCAGGGACCAAATCTGAATCACCAACTGTTTTCGCAAGTAAAATTTAGGGGAACACAGCCACACCCATTCACTAATGTATTGCTATGGTTGCTTCCATGCTACAGAATAGCTGAGCTGAATAGTTCCAACAGTTTGTACGGCTAAAGAAAGTGAAAGTCGCTCAGCTGTGTCCTACTCTTTGTGACCCCATGGACTATACAGTCCATGGAATTCTCCAGGCCAAAATACTGGAGTGGGTAGCCTTTCCATTCTCCAGGGGATCTTCCCAACCCAGGGACTGAACCCAGGTCTCCCGCATTGCAGGTGGATTCTTTACCAGCTGAGCCACCAGGGAAGCCCCCATAACCTAATAATAACCTAAGAAGATATGAAAGTACTATTCTCAAAAGGTTTCGGGAAGTGTTCTAAATCAAGTTAACAATGCATACATCAAAACAAGGCCTTCTTGTGTCAGGAAGCATTTAACAGGAGACTTCTTGTGTGCTGTGTTGGATCTGCCAGGAATTCTCTGTTCCTTATTAATTCCTGAATATTCAGGAATTAAGAAGAGAGGCAAGCCTCTCCCAGGACTGAGGAATCCAGGCATTTCCTTTGTCAGTTTTTCTCTACAGTGATAAGTACCCTCTTCCTTTTTATGAACCATATGGTAAAAGTGGTTATTTACAACTCTCTCTTTCATATGGATGATCTCATGTTTTCTTGATAACTTGTAAGTTTTGATTTTATCTCTGCTGAAAACAGCTATCTTGTAAGACAGTATAAATACCTACACAATGTTGAACAAAACACCTCTGCTCCATCAGAGCACTGGTCCCTGTGTCTCTCTCTCTCTCTCTCCCTCTCTTTTTCAGGCTGATCCCCTGGTGCGCAGAGGCTCTCTGAGTTCACTTTCCTGCCCGGGCTTCTAAGACCCTCTTGAGAAGGTGCTCTGCACCTTCACCCCATCAAGAGGGCGCCTGCGGCCTCCGTGAACAGAGCAAGCCCCATGCAGGGACTTTATTGGCTTTCTGTGTAAACCAAGAAACATCATCCTCTTTCTCTCCTTTACTTTCTTATCGTCAACTCCGGACCACCAGATTCCGGTCCATTAAAGGACCTCAACATTCTTGTATAGCCGCAGGGAAGTATATTCAATATCCTCTGCTAGAGCATCATGGAAAAGAATATTAAAAAATGTATATATGTGGATAACTGAGTCATTTTTCTCGATAGTAGAAATTAAGGCAACATTGTAAACTAACTCTAATTTTTTAAAAAATGAATATATCGAGTATTCTTAAAACTACTCAGAATCACAAACTTTGCCTGGTGCGCTGCAGTACATGGGCTCACAAAAAGTCGGACAGGATTGAGCGAGTAAACAGTAACCAGTTTTCAATAGCAGGCATCACTGAAATCTAGTGTGGATATAGATCTGTTGGCAGAAGGTGATTTTAAAATAGTGAAGGGGTGATGGGAATTTGCTATATGACTCAGGAAACTCAACCTGGGGCTCTGTAAGTACCGAGAGGGGTGGGATGGGGAGGGAGGTGGGAGGGGGTTCAAGAGGGAAGGGACATAGGTATGTAAGTATGGCCGATTTCTGCTGATGTTTGGCAGAGACCAAAAATACAGCACTGTAAAGCAATTATCCTTCAATTATAAATAAATAAATGTAATTAAAAAAATCAAGATAGCAAAGTGGCTATGAACAAGTTTTGGGAAGACATGGAGAGTCAAAGATGGAGGCTTGGGACCTGAAACCTCATATTGACAGGAGGGCGGGTCTTCCCACACAGTGGTTCACAAGAACCTTCCAGGCTCTGCAAAAGTGTATATAAAGCTTCTGCAAACAGCTTTTTTTTTTTTTTAATCTTTTTATTTGTATTGGGGTATAGCCAATTATACAGCCAATTATAGCAATGCCAAAGAATGTGCAAACTACCGCTCAACGGCACTCATCTCACACGCTGGCAAAGTAGTGCTCAAAATTCTCCAAGCCAGGCTTCAGCAACATGTGAACCGCAAACTTCCAGATGTTCAAGCTGGTTTTAGAAAAGGCAGAGGAACCAGAGATCAAATTGCCAACATCCACTGGATCATAGAAAAAAGCAAGAGAGTTCCAGAAAAACATCTATTTCTGCTTTATTGACTATGCCAAAGCCTTTGACTGTGTGGATCACAATAAACTGGAGAAAATTCTGAAAGAGATGGGAATACCAGACCACCAGACCTGCCTCCTGAGAAATCTGTATGCAGGTCAGGAAGCAACAGTTAGAAGTGGACATGGAACAACAGACTGGTTCCAAATAGGAAAAGGAGTTCGTCAAGGCTGTATATTGTCACCCTGCTTATTTAACTTATATGCAGAGTACATCATGAGAAACGCTGCACTGGATGAAGCACAAGCTGGAATCAAGATTGCCAGGAGAAATATCAACAGCCTCAGATATGCAGATGACACCACCCTTATGGCAGAAAGTGAAGAGGAACTAAAGAGCTTTTTGATGAAAGTGAAAGAGGAGAGTGAAAAAGTTAGCCTAAAGCTCAACATTCAGAAAACTAAGATCATGGCATCTGGTCCCATCACTTCATGGGAAATAGATGGGGAAATACTGGAAACAGTGAGATACTTTATTTGGGGGGGCTGTAGATGGAGAAGGCAATGGAAACCCACTCCAGTATTCTTGCCTGGAGAATCCCAGGAACGGGGGAGCCTGGTGGGCTGCTGTCTCTGGGGTCGCACAGAGTTGGACACGACTGAAGCGACTTAGCAGCAGCAGCAGCAGATGGTATACATGTAGATGTTCACCGCAGATGGTGACTGCAGCCGTGAAATTAAAAGATGCTTGCTCCTTGGAAGAAAAGCTATGACCAACCTAGACAGCATATTAAGAAGCAGAGACATTACTTTGCCAACAAAGGTCTATCTAGGTAAAGCCAAGGGTTTTCTAGTAGTCATGTATGGATGTGAGAGCTGGACTATAAAGAAGGCTGAGCACTTACGTATTGATGCTTTTGAACTGTGGTGTTGGAGAAGACTCTTGAGAGTCCCTTGGACTGCAAGGAGATCCAACCAGTCGATCCTAAAGGAAATCAGTCCTGAATAATCATTGGGAGGACTGATGCTAAAGCTGAAACTCCAATATTTTGGCCACCTGATGCAAAGAACTGACTCATCTGAAAAGACCCTGATGCTGGGAAAGATTGAAGGTAGGAGGAAAACGGATGACAGAGGATGAGGTGGCTGGATGGCATCACCGACTCAATGGACATGAGTTTGAGTGAACTCCAGGAGTTGGCGATGGACCGGGAGGCCAGGCATGCTGCAGTCCATGGGGTCGCAGAGTTGGACACGACTAGTGACTGAACTGAACTGGACTGAACTGATAGCCAGTTAACAATGTTGTGATGGTTTTAGGTGGACAGAAAGGGACTCAGGCATACATATGCATGTATCCATTCTCCCCCAAACTGCCTTCCCATTCAGGCTGCTACATGACATTGAGCAGAGTTCCCTGTGCTGTCCAGCAGGTCCTTGCTGGTTCTCCATGTTAAATGCAGCCATGTGTCTGTGTGCATCCCAAACTCCCTGACTATCCCTTCCCCCATCCTTCCCCCTGGGAACCATAAGGTTATTACAGAGTATTGAGCAGAGGTCCCTGTGCTGGACAGCAGGTCCTTGCTGGTTCTCCATATTAAACACAGCAGTGTGTTCATGTCCATCCCAAACTCCCTAACTATCCCTTCTCCCATCCTTCCCCCTGGGAACCATAAGATTATTACAGAGTATTGCACAGAGTTCCCTGTACTGTCCAGCAGGTCCTTGTTGGTTCTCCATGTTTTGAGAGTCCCTTGGACTGCAAGGAGATCCAACCAGTCGATCCTAAAGGAAATCAGTCCTGAATAATCATTGGGAGGACTGATGCTAAAGCTGAAACTCCAATATTTTGGCCACCTGATGCAAAGAACTGACTCATCTGAAAAGACCCTGATGCTGGGAAAGATTGAAGGTAGGAGGAAAACGGATGACAGAGGATGAGGTGGCTGGATGGCATCACCGACTCAATGGACATGAGTTTGAGTGAACTCCAGGAGTTGGCGATGGACCGGGAGGCCAGGCATGCTGCAGTCCATGGGGTCGCAGAGTTGGACACGACTAGTGACTGAACTGAACTGGACTGAACTGATAGCCAGTTAACAATGTTGTGATGGTTTTAGGTGGACAGAAAGGGACTCAGGCATACATATGCATGTATCCATTCTCCCCCAAACTGCCTTCCCATTCAGGCTGCTACATGACATTGAGCAGAGTTCCCTGTGCTGTCCAGCAGGTCCTTGCTGGTTCTCCATGTTAAATGCAGCCATGTGTCTGTGTGCATCCCAAACTCCCTGACTATCCCTTCCCCCATCCTTCCCCCTGGGAACCATAAGGTTATTACAGAGTATTGAGCAGAGGTCCCTGTGCTGGACAGCAGGTCCTTGCTGGTTCTCCATATTAAACACAGCAGTGTGTTCATGTCCATCCCAAACTCCCTAACTATCCCTTCTCCCATCCTTCCCCCTGGGAACCATAAGATTATTACAGAGTATTGCGCAGAGTTCCCTGTACTGTCCAGCAGGTCCTTGTTGGTTCTCCATGTTAAATACAGCTGTGTGTCCGTGTCCATATCCATCCCAAGCTCCCTAACTATCCCTTCCTGCATCCTTCCCCCCTGGTAAGCATAGGCTATTACAAAGTATTGAGCAGAGTCCCCTACGCTGTCCAGCAGGTCCTTGTTAAATCCATGTTAAATACAGCAGTGTGTCCATGTCCATCCTAAACCCTCTGTCTCTTTCCCCCATCCTTACCTGTCAAACAGGTGTTTTAACAACAGTCTCAGGAACCCTGATGGTGCCAGAATAGTCCTTTCAACCTGGAGTCCTGGGGTAACTCCACGGTGGGTGTGTGATGACCCCAGTCACCCCTTCCCTTGTCTGGGTTTCCAATTATAAACATAGGGAGCGATTTCACTCAGCCCTATGGTCCAGTTTGCCTCTGAAAATGTGCCTCCCTCCTTTGTACCAAAGAAACTCTCTACCAACATTGAAGCAAACTGTCTCACAGCGAAAACAGGAAAGAAGTATAAGGCTCTTGTTGTGCAGCTGCAAACCACTCGATGATCCATCCTGTGAAATTATCAGCTCTCAGTAATATTTGCCCAAGCTGCCTTAAATTCATACCTAAATTCTGAAAGCAGCAGAAATCAGCCCTTCCCTATTACAAGTCCAGTAATAGGAAAAACTGATACCGCTGTTTGGCCAAAACAGGGGCATAAGAGAAGGGTGATTTCATTGATTTTTCAATCCACCCCATTCCTCATCCTGACATCATCAACTCCCTGAGGGCAATGGATTTTGGACGCGGGCGGTCGCAGCCAACAATGTGCGCGAGAAGACAGCCTTTCCTTCAGGAAAATAAAACATGTATATTTCATCGGCGTGGGCAGAAAACCAACAACGGCTGAGAAATATGACCTCTACGTCATTCCAAAGCCAGAAAGACACACACACACTCTCACGTGCAAAACATTTTTTAATAGTTTGGCTATAGGCATCTCTGTCTTTTGCAGGCTACCAAATCAACCAGTCCTCCTTATCCACGAAGGACCCCCAGGTAATCAAAGTAACTCGGGAAAACCCATCACCGCCATCAGTCAAGATTTCACAGGCTGAGAACCATCCTGTGCTTTCATTCAGTCAGACCCTCTGCACAACCCGACGGGGATGCCCAGTCACAGCATCCCGAGAGCTTAACCAGCCGGTATTTTTTAATAGTTTGGCTATAGGCATCTCTGTCTTTTGCAGGCTACCAAATCAACCAGTCCTCCTTATCCACGAAGGACCCCCAGGTAATCAAAGTAACTCGGGAAAACCCATCACCGCCATCAGTCAAGATTTCACAGGCTGAGAACCATCCTGTGCTTTCATTCAGTCAGACCCTCTGCACAACCCGACGGGGATGCCCAGTCACAGCATCCCGAGAGCTTAACCAGCCGGCTCCCCCACTCCGTGGTGAAAAGCCAGAGTGTGTAATCCGCCCAGCATGCTCCTGACAGCTTGGAGGCCAGGTCTGAAAACCCTCCTGACATGCCACACGCCGAGCAAGATTAAGAACTCCCCCCCCCTGCCCCGCCTTCGTGTGATGCTGACATACTGAAGCTGGTCCAGTGCTGATCCTTACCCCTGAACATATATATATTTTTTCACCTGCACATTTTCTTAACAATGCACAGATCTTAGGGAATCATGTCATCAGCGGTGTTGGAGAACTGTGTCAATGGTATTCCCTTGCCAGGTTGTCTGCCATTTGTCTGCTCTTACAAAATGTGCCTAAGTCAACTGCCTAAGTCAACTCTGCCATGGGGCCCTATGCTCCATCTCATGGAGCAGCTTTGGAACTTATACACATACATATGTGATGTGAGTTAAGATTACTTATATNGGTATTCCCTTGCCAGGTTGTCTGCCATTTGTCTGCTCTTACAAAATGTGCCTAAGTCAACTGCCTAAGTCAACTCTGCCATGGGGCCCTATGCTCCATCTCATGGAGCAGCTTTGGAACTTATACACATACATATGTGATGTGAGTTAAGATTACTTATATGAGCAACGCCTAGGTGGGTGGACACTGCAGCTACTTAACTCCAAGCAGTTGGATCTATCTGTCTGGGAGGTGAGTGACTATTTTAGCAGTCTCCAGGAAGGATGGGGGAGCAGAGCAAGTCCTTCCAGTTGCCCAAATCGTCAGGAGTGTCGGCATTAATCCTTTGCAGAGAGAAGCAGCCTGTCACCACTGACGGCTTAATCTGTATCCTTGTGGTCGGGCTGTCTGACCACGTCCAGCTCCAGGAAGGCATGGCATGCTCCTGGAAAGACCGGGGAGGCAAGCAAGGTTCGTGAGGACTTCCCGTTCCCTGTCTCCCGTGCCAGTGGGTCAAGTCAGCCCAGCTTTGTGGACCGAGATAGACCTCTAGCATATTACACCATCCCTGAGGAAAGCCATTCAAGGGGGCCTGATGCAGTAGGTCTGCTCCAACTTGAGTCAGTCGTAATATCTGTAACTTTCCAGAAGCTGAAGGTCCCAGAGAGGGGATATACTTTAGTGATGTGTGGGAGATCCTGTTTCTATAGAACCCATTCTGCCTTTAACCCAAACTCAGAACACGCCGAGTTTCACTTGGGTGTTTCATTTCATTGTCCTTTTACCCGGAAAAGAGTGATACCGAGGTTCTTGTGTCCAGAAGAATTCCACTCTGATAAAATAACAATGAAAGCTACCTCCATCCATCCATGATGCCATGATGACTGGAAAAACAATGGCTTTGACTATGCACACCTTCGGAGAAGGCAATGGCAAGCCACTCCAGTACTCTTGCCTAGAAAATCCCATGGATGGAGGAGCCTGGTAGGCTGCAGTCCATGGGGTCGCTAGGAGTCGGTCGCGACTGAGCGACTTCACTTTCACTTTTCGCTTTCACACAATGGAGAAGGAAATGGCAACCCACTCCAGTGTTCTTGCCTGGAGAATCCCAGGGACGGGGGAGCCTGTTGGGCTGCCGTCTATGGGGTCGCACAGAGTCGGACACGACTGAAGCGACTTAGCAGCAGCATGCACACCTTTGTTGGCAAAGTGATGTCTCTGCTTTTTAATACGCTGTCTAGGTTTGTCATAGCTTTTCTTCCAAGGAGCAAGCATCTTTTAACTTCGTGACTGCAGTCACCATCCACAGTGATTTAGGAGCCCAAGAAAATGAAATCTGTCCCTGTTTCCACCTTTTCCCCACCTTTTAACTTTTGCCCCACCTTTTAAAAACCTTGGAGAGTGTTAAATGTACAAGAGTGCACATTCAACACCCATTACACACTTCTCCCGATGGGGAAGGAAATGAAATGTACATTCACCAGATGACCTTGTCACGAAGACTTGGAACACTTCTTGGCCGTGCTAGTGAACCCACCGAGGCCACCTCTGAAGGAGGAAGATGCTGTTTCCTTGCCTGCCCGCTCCCCGCCCCCCATCACTGTTTCTGCTGTACAGAACGTGTGGACCTGTCCAGGATTTCTACTGTCATCCTCAAGTCTTCCTTGCTCAGTTTCTGGGTATCCGGAGAGTCACAGGGGAAGATCCCTAGACCTGAGATCGTTGTTCCAGAGAGATCTCTAGAGAGACCAAGAGGGTCAGCTCTGTACTGTTCTCGACGCGTCTCTGGAGGTTTAGTGGAGAGCCTAATTCCTTCTGCACTTACATTTTAGAAGCACCTGATTCCCTGGATTAAACTCCTTCCAGTGTGTGTTTAACTTATATGCAGACTACATCATGAGAAACGCTGGGCTGGAAGAAGCACAAGCTGGAATCAAGATTGCCAGGAGAATAGCAACTGAACTGAACTGTGTGTACCTGGCCTGGTTTCTTCTCTTGACTGACACTGGCTGACCCAAGCCACGAAGATGATGGCTGTGCGTTCAAATCTAACCTGGATGCCACCAACACGCAAAGAACAGAGCCACGGCTTTACAGGTCATACCTGTAAATGGATAACCACTCTGGTACCTCCCTACCTCCCCTGCATACTATTTGTTGGGCCACATCTGTGTGCCCAACACCCAGAGACGTGAAGAGTTAGTGGACACACGAGACAGACAGCCTGCTTTGATGGTGAGTGCGATGGAAGAAAAGGTAATTAAGTGCAACTCATGGGATCAATACCATGGGAGAAGAAGGGAGAAGAGACAGAGACACAGACAGGGGCTACATCACCCTAGCATAAAGCTGGAGAGAGCTCTCTCGATGAACAGATATTCAGGCAGCAAACAGAATGCCGAGTGGGAGGAAAATGAGTAGCAAGAGCAAGTGGGATGTTCTTGTCGGATCTGACCTTCAGAAGCACGAAAATAAGGTTGTAAATTTCAGCAGTATGGATCCATCCCCAACAGTTTCTGCTGGTTTGCAAGAAGAGAGACGTAGATGATTTATAACACACAGGCTTCTCAGAGTAAACTTCAGCTGTTGGGGAGTGAGAGCTGGGATCTTAGCTGTCCTTGGAGTAATTGCTGAATGTGTTTCCAGAGGCACAGCAGACATGATGTCAAAGTGTAAAACGGAGGCAAGAAAATGACTCTGTTATTCAAGAAATTTATGCCCCCTTATCGAAGACAAATGATCTAGCTTCCGTTTCTCCAAACACCCAGTGCCGTTTATAGAACCAATTGTTTAATCATCTAATAAATACGGCATAGAGAGTGCTGCTTTATGAAACAGGAACGTTATTAAGTAAGAGTCTGCACGCTTGAAAATAACGTGTGTTAGGACACTCCTATATTACAAAAGACACGTGTGGTGTTTGTGACATAGCTGGTATATTAAGATTGCTTCTTTGATTTTAGGGGAGCTTAAAAATGGTCTCATTCACACATGAGAGTATTCCCAAATTTTAGATAAGGTGTTGTTGCTCAGTATGTCATGTCCGACTCTTCAAGCTTCTGTGTCCTTCAGCACACCAGGCATCCCTGTCCTTCACCATCACCCAGAATTTGCTCTGAGTTAGAGTTGGACATGACTTATGTCCATCGAGTCGGTGATGCCATCCAACCATCTCATCCTCTGTCGTCCCCTTGTCCTGCCTTCAATCTTTCCCACCATCAGGGTCTTTTCCAATGAGTCGGCTCTTCCCATCAGGTGACCAAAATATGAGAGCTTCAGCATCCGTCCTTCCAATGAATATTTAGGACTGATTTCCTTTAGGATGGACTGGTTGGATCTCCTTGCAGTCCAAGGGACTCTCAAGAGTCTTCTCCAACACCACAGTGCAAAAGCATCAATTCTTCGGTGCTCAGCCTTCTATATGGTCCAACTCTCACATCCGTACGTGACTGCTGGAAAAACCATAGCACTGACCATACAGATAAGGTGCACCAACCCCACAAATCTGACTTGGCAACTCAGTATAACTGAGACCACCCACTCTGGTAGGATAAGTGGCTGCGGACTCACAAAGGGAAAAGTAAAGGCTATTTCTTCCACAGGTTCTATTATTTTCAGTACAACTCCTTCAGCTTCTTGTCCACCTCTTATTTCCTGAGAGTGACCGATAACACCTTGCACCTGAACAGCAAGGTTGCAGCGACCTCAGCCAGGACACTGCTGACTTATGCTCCATAGAACCACATCACGGACGGCCAACCACTGCTTTATTCCTGAGCGCCCCGAAGGAAGGCACTTCCACACCCTGAGGAACGCTCTTCTTCTGTGTCTTTTCATATACTCTCAACGTCTCCACGTGGTGATACAAAACATTAGCACCTTGCACGCGAGTCATTAACTTTACCCGGGAAATGTGAGCGACTCCAACATGCCCTTGATTGCAAAGAGCGNGAAGGAAGGCACTTCCACACCCTGAGGAACGCTCTTCTTCTGTGTCTTTTCATATACTCTCAACGTCTCCACGTGGTGATACAAAACATTAGCACCTTGCACGCGAGTCATTAACTTTACCCGGGAAATGTGAGCGACTCCAACATGCCCTTGATTGCAAAGAGCGCTCTGGCAGCTGCAGGAAGCCCAGAGTGCTAAGTACTTTTTGACTCAAGACTTGTCTTTTTCCATGAAGGGATGAGCTCCTCTCCCTTCTGTTATTTTGCATTATTATTTTTGGAAATTAAGTTGCCACTGCTGTTTGGAGCAGAGAACCAGATTCCCGCTGCAGCCCAGCCCCACCCGGAGCGACCCAGGGACAACAGAATGCTCTTGTGCCCCACCCTGTGAGGGGTCCTCAGGAGCTTTGCAGACCACCTAGCAATCCAAGAAGGGGGGTGGAGGGCCTGGCTGCCTTTGTGTGCTGGTCAGTATTCTCTGTGTCCATTCTCCTTTCCTCCCTCTGGGGGCAGCAGCATCGTTATCACTGCCCTGCATGGTTAGGCTGCCGGAGGCAAAGGGCTTTTCTCTCCGAATTTCACGGCCTGATAAGATGCTGGGGGCTGTTTCCCCCGGGACCTGAAAGCCCTCCTTTGTGAGCTGCTGGAGGGTCAGGTTAAGTCCTGCGTTTTGGCAGCAGGCATCTGTTTGTCTTCAGCAAGGTCTCCTAAGGGGAGGGAGAGAGGGGAGGCGGGGTAGGGGAAAGGAAGGGAAGTCCTCTCTGAAAGCCATCCTCTGGGTGGGGAGGTGCAAATTCCTTCCTGCCACTGACCAGGAATCGGGCATATGTAAAAAGCTGCCCCCCACAAGGAGAGCCCCCCAGCAAATCAGCTCGATTAGGTGTGAGATGCCCAGTCTTTATCCTGCAGTCTAAGCCCTCTCTTCCTGCTCGAAAGTGATAAGTGAGGCAGAACCTTTACTCAGACTTCTTAATCAACAAGAAAAACTGCAGAAAATAGTACTGGAAATATTGAAGATGCATTTCTTGGGTTTTTTTTTTTTTTTCCCGCCGTTTGCAATAAAATCGTACATAGAAGTTGGAAATGAATTCTTCTCAATTCAGGAACCCTGTTGGCCGAGGAAGAAATATTTGCTATGCAAGGTTAACAAAGAGGCCATTCTATCCAAAGACAGTCTCTATGAGAAGAGCTTCACAGGACGTGGTTAATGTTGAATTATTTCTGTAAGTTATAGCTTGGGCTTCCCCAGTGGCTCAGAGGTAAAGAATCTGCCTGCCAGTGAAGGAGACATAAGAGACGAGGTTCGATCACCGGGTCAGGAAGATCCCCTGGAGGAGGGCAGAGCAACCCACTCCAGGATTCTTGCCTAGAGAATCCCATGGACAGAGGAGCCTGGTAGGCTACAGTCCACGGGGTCAGAAAGAGCCAGACAAGACTGAAGGGCATGCACGTGTAAATTATAGCTACAATTTCCACTGCAGAAAGAAACTAAAGGGGAGAGGTGGCCCCCTAAAAAGTTAGATCACTGAATATGACCCAAACCAGTAGTTCAAAAATAAGTTTTTTCTAAAATCATTATAAGCAACAGAGCAGTGTTTTCCCCATTTTAACAGGACTGTACTTCTTTCTTTGATGTTTAAGGTTGTACTTCAATAGCTCAGCTGATGTGAACAAAAAGAAACATTTTTAAATTATGAGAAAGCTACCAGAAGTAAGTAGGTTAATCAGACATACAGAATGCCCAAAAAGCAAAGAATTTTACAGGGAAGAAAGCAATAAAAATTACTATATTTTATGAATCCGAAGAGTCATTTTATATATATATATATATATATATATAAATATATAATATTATATATAGTATAATAATCATATACAATGTATATTATAATCATATATAATATAAAAATTTGTATAAGAAATTATATATAATATATAAAGTATAGTATTATAATAATATAACATACTTTATATATCATATATAATGTAACACAATTAATATATCATATATAATACAATATGATATAATAATATACAATGTATAATATAATATATTATAACAATATATATCATATAACATTATAATATAAATATATGTAATTTTACATATATATATATATATATAAAACCATTCACGCACACACAACAGAAAAATAAAAGCAATACACTGCCAACTATCTAATTTGCCCTTGGTGAACAAGAGAGTGATCAATAAGCACATGTGTGAGAAGCAGAGAAAAAAGAGTTTTTAGGGAAGTGGTCAGTGAAATAAAAGAACGATCCTTACACTCCCCTTTTCAGTACACTATTATTCCCTAGGATCCTTTCCCCCCATTCACTGAGGTAGATGCAATTATTCCACCAGTCTTTTTAAAAGAAAGACAGTATCAGTGGAAAATCGATCTCAGTTACAACTGTGCTCCTTCCTTGATTCATTAGAATGTTATGAAGTACAAGACCCGAAAATCCAAAGAATGAAAAGCAAATGAAACACACCGGCATGCACACAGAAATGCACACACTAGTTTAGAGGAAATCATTGTAGATGTATCAGAGCCCGTGAGACACAGCTCAGATACTAAACGCAGACCCCAGTTACCCCCGTGTGTTCAAAGGAATGTCACTCTGATGGAACGTGGGTGTGTGCAGGAAGTCTCTTCATCTTTTCTCAAAGAATTAGGTGAATTTCCTCCAAGGCTGATTTAAGGTGAGTGCTTAGTGCTCCAGAAAGACATCCACTCTGGGTTTGTTTTGTTATTGGTTTTTTAAATATTTTATTTTATTTTAATTAATCTATTTTTTATTGAAGGATAACTGCTTTACAGAATTTTGCTGTTTTCTATCAAACCTCAGCATGAACCAGGCATAGGTATACATATATCCCCTCCCTTTGGAAACTCCCTCCCATCCCACCACTTAAAATTTTATTTTATTTTTAATCAGAGGATAATTCCTCTACAATATTGTGATGGTTTCCACCATACATTAACATGAACCAGCCATAGGTAGACATACGTCCCCTCTCTCCCAAACCTTGTTATTATTTTGATATTGGGCATGAGTTTTATGATGTCAGGAATTTACAATGGGGGTAAAGGATGAAAAAGGTCATCTTACCATTATAACAGGCAACTCAAAGTATAAATTTAATGCAAAAATTTCAAGATAAAATACATCTAATAGTTTTGTAATTCCATCCACACCACCCAAAATTTGTACACAAACGTTCCTGAGAGCTCTACTCACTAACAGTCAAAAAGTGGATACCAGCCTAACGTGTATTAACTGATGAAGGAATAAATACAATGAAGATGTACAGTGGAATATTACTTGGTGATGAAAAGGAGTGAAACCCTGATGTGATACTTGAGACAGCAAAGATGAACCTTAACAATACTGTACTTGGTGAGAGAAGCCAGACACAGGAAATTACGGACTCTGTAATGCCATCTTTCTGAAAAGTCCAGAAGGAGCCTGTCTATACAGGGACAGAAATTAGACAAGAAGTTCTCTGCGACTTCTCCGGTCTGCGAACAGCCCCCATGTTGCAGAGCAATTTAGCTTGTGTCCCAGAATCACTCCGGAGCCTGAGCTCTGAAACAAGAGAAACCCACACACCGAAACTAGAGGTTATCTCCTGCTTGTCACAACTAGAGAAAGCCCTCACAGCAAAGGAGACCGAGCACAGCCTGAAATCAATAAATAAAACTTTTAAGTGAGATTAAAATTTTTAAGTGGGATTAAAATCTTGAAATGTGTCCACTTCCACATTAACTTTGGAATAACTTTTTTTTCTCCCCATGCAACATAGTTAACCACTCTCAAGCAATAAATCTAGAATAGAAAACAAAAACATTATCTCAAGTTTTACAGGGCAGTCGAAACATTTTTTTCTGTTTGTCACCTAGAAAAAAATGACCTCTTGAAAACGGAATGACCTGTTGAAAAAAGAAATTCTAGACATACCAATGCCAAGACTCGGTACTCATTCATGGATTCCTGACATTGCAATACGGTATTCGGAAAAGGTCATTAAAGTGAAACAAAATAGGCGTTGCATTAGCAACTTGCAATCCTTGGACTCTTTTCTCATCAATGTGGCAAAGTGATGTACCATCCTGAGATGCTCAGTTCAATTCAGTTCAGTCTCTCAGTTGTGTCCGACTCTTTGAGGCTCCATGGACTGCAGCACGCCAGGCCTCCGTGTCCATCACCAACTTCCGGAGTTCACTCAAACCCATGTCCATTGAGTCAGTGATGCCATCCAACCATCTCATCCCCTGTCATCCCCTTCTCCTCCCACCTTCAATCTTTCCCAGCATCAGAGCCTTTTCAAATGAGTCAGCTTTTTGCATCAGGTGGCCAAAGTGTTGGAGTTTCAGCTTCAGCATCAGTCCTTCCAATGAACACCCAGGACTGATCTCCTTTAGGATGGACTGGCTGGATGTCCTTGCAGTCCAAGGGACTCTCAAGAGTCTTCTCCAACACCGCACTTCAAAAGCATCAATTCTTCTGCACTCAGCTTTCTTTATAGTCCAACTCTCACATCCATACATGACCACTGGAAAAACCATAGCCTGGGATGCTGGTGACTACAATCTGGAGCTCAAATCCCCCACTGCACTAATGAATCAGGCCCTCTCATTCTAAGTCATTTAACTGTCCTGTTCTGCTTCTGCTGAAGATGTAGGTTGAAGGAACCGATGTATGTGACATACCTTTCCTCCTCAACACTGTATCAGATGGGCTTTCCAGGTAAAATTTTGAACTGAGAAGCTTTTACTATAAACAGTATAGTAATTTTTGAATGCATGCTCCTTGACATGGCATTCAAGGCTCCTTGGAGAAGAAATACAATGAAGCAGAGGAGTAAGTCCCACTGATGGAGGGAGGTCAAATGTCCATGAGAAATGTCCACGCCTGCTGGACCCAAAGGGTGACCCAAAGGGCCTTCTGCAGAGGTTGGTGAAGCATCAGCTAACTGAGATTTCCAACTGCTGGTTTCCCAGAAGGAAGACTTGGGTGGACCCTCAGATTCCACATTCAAGACACTCAGACTTTCCAGGAAGCTTAATTTTCAACTGACAGCTGTGCTGACCTAATGCATGACAGACTTAAGATGATTGCTCTCCGTGTTTCTACTGTGGTTCTCCTTATTACACCTTTCCACTCACCTTCAAATGCGCTATCCTTACCCTCTTCTGTTTTTTTTTTTCCATTTCTTTCAAAATTCATCTTCTCTTTCTCTCCTTGGTGAAGAAACACGAACTCAAACATTGCCTGAAAGTTGAGTCTACCTAATACAGTTCCGTAAGTGTTTGCGTCTTTTAAAAAAAGAATTGGGGTGCGGGGAGGTGATTATATACAGACACGTGGTCTGTCTCTGATTCTGCAGATTGTTTTAGAACTCCCTGTAAAGAGAGCTTCCCGAGTGGTTCAGTGGGTAAGAATCTGTCTGCCCATGCAGAGGACACGGGTTTGATCCCTGGTCTGGGAAGAGCCTACGTGCTGAGCGGTAATGAAGCCCATGTATGACAATGGCTGAGACTGTGCTCTAGAGTCTGGGAGTTGCAGCTACGGAGGCCCGTGCTCAGAAATAAGGAAAATGATAGCCCACACACCGCAACTGGAGAGAAGCCCCCGTTCGGTATAGCTAGACAAGCCTACACACAGCATCAAAGACCCTGCCCAGCCAAAAATAAAGCAATATATATTTTAAGAGCCTCTCCAACTTACTTTTTCAGAAGAGGCAAGAAAATCCTTAGCTGGACCTAGGCATTCAGCCTTATGGGAATCTTCACCTGGGGAAGGTGACTAATAAATACAATGAAATAAGTCTTGCACAGACTGTACCTTTCAAGGCAATAATTAAGAGCAAAGGATGAGCCACTGAGTTGAGAGAAGCCCCCGTTCGGTATAGCTAGACAAGCCTACACACAGCGTCAAAGACCCTGCCCAGCCAAAAATAAAGCAATACATATTTTAAGAGCCTCTCCAACTTACTTTTTCAGAAGAGGCAAGAAAATCCTTAGCTGGACCTAGGCGTTCAGCCTTATGGGAATCTTCACCTGGGGAAGGTGAGTAATAAGTACAATGAAATAAGTCTTGCACAGACTCTACCTTTCAAGGCAATAATTAAGGGCAAAGGACGAGCCACTGAGTTCAAGAATAACGGTAATAAACGTGGGACCCTTTAAGAAGAGATCTTCAGGTAGAGCAAAGGATGAGCCACTGAGTTCAAGAATAACGGTAATAAACGTGGGACCCTTGAAGAAGAGATCTTCAGACAGGTGAAATTTGAATTCTGTGGGCCTAATGAGTTTGGCAACTGGTGCCAGAATACTGAGGATACGCTTCAAGAATGGCCACACGGACAGGACACTGTCTTTCTCAGCACGACTTTTAATGGAAAACATCACGCCCATCTTCCAGCTTTACTTGGCTGTAACAAAAGCGCTGTATCTTTTCTAGACTGCAATTATTAGTAAAGGCTACACCTCCCCCTGCCCCGCCTGAAGGGTAAAGCCTTTAAAATAGAATTTTAGGGGAACACGTCATGTGGCATTTGGAAGACACCAGGATTGAGGGCTTGACCCCCATGTGGCACGATCTCTTATACAAAGACCGAACTCTGTTCTTGAAGAGTTGGGGAAGACTCCTGAGCGTGCCTTGGGCAGCAAGGAAATACAAACAGTCCATCCTAAAGGAAATCAACCCTGAATATTTATTGGAAGGGGTGAGGCTGAAGCAAAAGCTCCAGTACTGTGGCCCCTTGATGCAAACAGCCAACTCACTGGAAAACACCCTGAAGACAGAGGTGGAAGGAGAAGGGGGCAACAGAAGACGAGACGGTTGGATGGCATCACCAACTCGATGGGCATGACTTTGAGCAAGCTCCAAGAGTTGGTGATGGACAGGGAAACCTGGTGTGCTGCAGTCCATGGGGTCGCAAAGAGTCAGACGCGACTGAGTGACTGAACAGCAACAAATCAAGATTGTCTCGATTAATGTTTCTGGGGCACTTTTGAAACATTTATGTAAAGAGGTCACATCTGTTGGTCTTGAAGTAAACCAGTGCATTCCCTCTTAGCTGTAAGCAGTACGCAAGCAGAGTTACTATGTTCCACATTGTTCAGAAACGGTCTAAGAACTCCAGAAAGAGGAAGAACATTGGGAAAAGTGAATCGTTACATTACTGAAATTCTATCACTAGGCTCAGATGAGCCAAAGGGGTACTTTAAAGGCACACATTCTGATTGCATCTCATTTGGGCGCTGTGTTCTGTTCCACTCAGCCATCTAATTGAGGGCAACAAATACCATCAAAACTTTCCACTTCTATAGTACTACGCATCGGAAACCTGGCGAAGTTCATTAAATTGCAATGATACCATAAACTGTTAGATGAGCCGACTGAAATAATGCTTCTTGAGTTAATCTTCAGAATGGGAAATACTTTAAATGTTTCTTTGAAAGTGGACCAGTACAATATATTAAGATAATTATATAAAGAGAATTCTATTACAAAGGAAACACATTTAATCAGGTCAAGTAAATGCTAAAAGAAAGCATTCAACAAACGTTCAAACTAAGTTACTGTTAAGTCTGGAATAATTTAAAAATGGGAAAGTTCCTTTTTTTTAAATCATTTTGCTATACCTAAGGCAAGTTGAAGCAGAAAACTTCTTAAATATATACCAACTTTATATTCTTTGGGCTTGCTGGCTGGCTCAGACAGTAAAGAGTCTGCCTGCAATGCAAGAGACCTGGATTTGATCCCTGGGTTGGGAAGATCGCCTGGAAGAGGGCATGGCGACCCACTCCAGTATTCTTGCCTGGAGAATCCCAGGGATAGGGGAGCCTGGTGGGATACAGTCCATAGGGTCGCAATATAATGCAACTTTGCAAAATTAAAAAACGATAGACACTTGCTACTCTATGATTTTATTAATGATCTGATGTTTATTAATTACTTTTCATTGGAGTATAATGGCTTTACAATATTTTGTTACTTTTTGCTGAATGACAAAGTGAACCAGCTCTATGTACACATATATCCCCTTTGTCTTGGGTCCTCTCCCACCACCTCCATTCCACCCCTCCAGATCATGGAAAGGACTCCTAGTAAGGAAGTGGCTCAGTCCTATCCAACTCTTTGTGACTCCATAGACTGTAGCCCGCCAGGCTCCTCCGACCATAGGATTTTCCAAGCAAGAATACTGAAATGCGTTGCCATTTCCTTCTCCAGGGGATCTTCCCAACCCAGGGATTGAACCCAGGTCTCCCGCATTGGAGGCAGACTCTTTTATTGTCTGAGCCACAAGGGAAAGACTCTTCAAGAATCTCTAAAAGGACCAGAGCTACTCAACAGCCAGTTTTAACATACATGCTCATTTCCTTATTAATTTACTTTTTAATCTCGTTTCCAGGTATGTTACTGAATAGGCCATTTTAACACAAGATCATTTATTTTTAATTAAATTTTTAAAACATGATAGCCTGTTTTAACACATTCTTATAGACCTATGGGGGTATGGTTTTTCCTTATTAATTTACTTTTTAATCTCGTTTCCAGGTATGTTACTGAATAGGCCATTTTAACACAAGATCATTTATTTTTAATTAAATTTTTAAAACATGATAGCCTGTTTTAACACATTCTTATAGACCTATGGGGGTATGGTTTTTTAAAGGATATCACACAGGATGAGGTGCCCTCTGCATGTTTAATAAATACACACTGAACCCATGACTGAACATCTTCCTTCAATATAAGGAACCAAGCAAGGAGTGGCAACGTCTGAAGTCAGCATTGCCTTTATCACCAGATGAGTTCAGTCTTTCAGTCATGTCCGACTTCACAACTCCATGGACCACAGCACACCAGGCCTCCCTGTCCATCACCAACTCCCAGAGCTTGCTCACACTCATGCCCATCGAGTCAGTGATGCCATCCAACCATCTTATCCTTGGTCGTTCCCTTCTCCTTCAGACCCTCCCTTATCACCAGACAGTTCCTTAAAAGGGTTCCAACAGAGGAACGTTTAAAGCCGTGAAAATCCACTCGAAAATAAAAATGCTATGCCGCCGCAGCGCACGTCTCTCCCAGGAAGGACACCTGAATTACTTGAGCACCCCAGTGAATTTACAAAGGGGCTCATCCTTAACTCCAAGACAGTTCATAAAGGGCAAAATCCAGACGATCCCAATGTGTCTGATGGGAACAGACATGGCTGGGATCATCGGAACCACACGTGAGATGGAGAAAATCAAGAGGAAGAGTTCTCAAGTCACAGGAGCGATCCAAAAGAGTCGACGGGACTCCACTTTCCTGCTGAGGACTTGACGGCTCAGGGAGATGACACGTGCGAGGAACTCAAGGTGACACGTGGTCTCAGGACAAAAGATGGTCTCATGACAAACGCAGGACTGGATGATTCATCTCCTAGCCTGCCTGCCAGGGCCCACCCCCCAGCCCCTGCCTCCAAATGCTCATCAGGATCCCCAGTGCTCACTTAGCCACCAGACACAGCATCTACCTGAGCTCATGCCTGTCCCCTCCTTCAATCAACCTTCTGCCATGGCCCCACCAGCCTCTTCTCTTGTGCTCACAAAGAGAAGCCTTCTTCTCTTCATCGCCAGATGCGCCCTGCATACGCAGAGCAAGCATCCCAGGAATCAAGGCAGCCATCACCTTCTGGCGCCCCCGACTGTCGCAGGACCAAGTCCTACAAGGCAAAGTGTGTCATGCACAGGAAAGGTCAGGTTGTTGATCAGTCGCTCAGTCCTGTCCGACTCTCTGCAACCCCACGGACTGCAGCACGCCAGGCCTCCCTGTCCATCACCAGCTCCTGGAGCTTACTCCAACTCGTGTCCATTGAGTCAGTGATGCATCTTAGCCTTCCCCATCACACAGTGGGGCTCCTGAAAGAACCAGCGGTTTCTGAGGTACACCTTCTCAGGGCAGCCCGCATTCTCCAGGCACTTACGCAAATTCCCCAGGGGGTGCCTGAAGTTCAAAGCTCAGGGCTCCTCACCCACCACGAACCCTCTCAAAGCCCTGGAAGAAGTCCACGTACAACATTTAGAAAACTAACAAATCTTCATTCATTTTTCTTAACTATATAAGGAGATCAAACCAGTCAATCTTAAATGAAATCAACCCTGAATGTTCATTGGAAGGACTGATGTTGAAGCTGAAACTAATACTTTGGCCACCTGATGGGAAGAGATGACTCATTTGCAAAGACCCTGATGCTGGGAAAGATTGAAGGCGGGAGGAGAAGGGGACGACAGAGGATGGCATCATGGACTCAATGGACATAAGTTTGAGTGAACTCCGGGAGTTGCTGATGGACAGGGAGGCCTGGTGTGCTGCAGTCCATGGGGTCACAGAGAGTCGAACGCGACTGAGTGACTGAACAAGAAGCTGAACGATGGCTTCTGTTTCACACAGCTCCATCACATGATGGGGACAGGCTTTATTTCTGGCAAAGGGCTGGTCGGTATCAAGTTTGATCTGCCACCCACCACAGCTACCAGGGCATTCTGCCACGGTCCAACCATGGAGACACGCAATCGCGTCTTCCAGAGGACGGAGGTCTCCAGGGTCTGCCCTGGGTGTGAAACTATTCACTGTCCACTTCAGTCCTATTCATGTGCCCTTTATAAAAACACCCTCAAGGTCTCCTGAAGATCAGGAAGAGACACGTGAGAATCAGAGGGTGTCAGATCCCGTTCTACTTGTAAAGACAGAACAACGTTGTCAGAACGGAGATGCAACCAGAAGGTGGGGTAAATAGGACAAGTGTGTGTGTGTGCGTGTGTGTGTGTGTGTGTGAGAGAGAGAGAGAGAGAAAGAGTTGCTCAGTCTTCTCCGACTCTTTGCAACCCCATAGACTGTAGCCCACCAGGCTCATCTGTCCACGGGATTCTCCAGGCAAGAACACTGGAGTGGGTTGCCATGCCCTCCTCCAAGGATCTCCCCGACCCAGGAATCAAACTGCAGTCTCTGGCATTGTGGGCAGATTCTTTAGCATCTGAGCCACCAGGGAAGCCAACTGCACCATTACAAAAAAAGAAAAAGAAAAGACACAGCCAGCAAGAGTGGATGGAAGACATACCCCTATGGGAGGCAGTCTGCTGATGGTAACTGGTACCTTCAGAAGTCTGTCCTTTTAAGCACAGGGCCAAGTCCAAGGAGAGGTACAGACAGGCGGGGGGCGAGGGGGGATGCAATTTGTAATCCCAGAGGGAGGACTGGGTGAAAACTCTGTGAAAAGGAGTCAAGGCTTAACAGCACTAGTTTATCAATGGAAGACATTTCAAAGCCCTAAAAGCAAAATCGCTAATGACCATTGCTAATGAATCATTCCACAGATTCTCATGCAAATGTCCCCGGGCTGGCTTTGATCCACACTGACACCTGAAAGAAAGCGCGCAGCCTCTGCACACTGGACAGATGACTGGGCAGGAATGGCTCGGCCAGGACACAGAGCCCCACGCCGCCTACCCTGGGAACGCCGGGGTGGCTGGCGCGGGGTGGCTGGGCACGCGGGTCCTTCCCAGCCCACCCGAGGGACTCGGAGATGCTCAGAGGTGGCCCGGCCACCTCTCAAACCGCAAAACACGTAGCCTGCTCAAAAGCAGCCGGCCTTCTCACGCCCTCTGTCTTCGAACCAATGCAAATCACTTCCCAGGACCCTCCAATAGTACTCTCGCATGAAAAGGACCCCAGAATACATTAAGTCCTCGAACTGGGGGGAGAAAACGTGAAATAAAATTCTCCAGAGAGTGGCAAAGTGATAAAACTCTAGGGCGAAGAGAAGATTACTCGGCAGGAATTAGAGAGAAATCCTTTCCAAGAATCACATTCTCAGCTGATAGGTGGCCAAGAGGCCTGAAATTTTTTTTTTTTTTTTTTTTTTCAGATTTTTTAGAACAAGAGTGTGTCTGAGGGAGGGGCCGCTGATTTGTGAACTATGCCAAGTAAGTGCTCTAAAAACCATTTAAAATGATATTAAATCAAGAAGCAATTTCACCAGCTGAGATTTCTGCACTGGGTTCCCACAAGGTCACCCAATAAAACACTTCCGAGTGGAGAACGGCGCAGAGAGAAAGGACTCAGATGGTCTATGCTCTTATCTATGTGAAATAAACTCCTGTCAAACCAGTGGTTCAGCTGAAACTGCATTTCCTGTCCTAAAGGTTCCATCCTTAGTTAGTGAGGCAAGGGATTGGGGGTCGGGGCCAGGCTGAAACACGCAGTCAGACAGGGTGGACAGTAGTCACAAACAATGGGGATGAGCCACCAGCAGCGGCCTGGGTGTACATCAGAGCCTCAGGCTTTCTTTTTAGCAATGATTTTCAATGATACACATATTCATAAAAAATAGAAAAATGACCTACATTGGGTGCCAATGAGAAGAGATAAGAGGACATGAATCATGAAGAAGGCTGAGCGCCGAAGAACTGATGCTTTTGAACTGTGGTGTTGGAGAAGACTCTTGAGAGTCCCTTGGACTGCAAGGAGATCCAACCAGTCCATCCTAAAGGAGATCAGTCCTGGGTGTTCATTGGAAGGACTGATGTTGAAGCTGAAACTCCAGTACTTTGGCCACCTGATGCGAAGAGCTGACTCATTGGAAAAGATCCTGATGCTGGGAAAAACAGAAGGGGATTACAGAAGATGAGATGCTTGGATGGCATCATTGACTCAATGGACATGAGCTTGAGCAAACTCCGGGAGTTGGTGATGGACAGGGAGGCCTGGCATGCTGCCGTCCATGGAGTGGCAAAGAGTTGGACACGACTGAGCCACTGAACGGAACTGATACCAAATTACACCCTGCGGAGGTCTTAACACAAATACTGGTCTCAGCTTTTGACCAGTCAACAGGAAAAGGAGACCCTGATCAGTCCATATAATTCAAGTACTCAGAGGTCACAAGCAAGAAGTAGCTTGCAAGAACAATTGCTCTCAACATAGATACTAAAAACAACGTCCTGACACTGTCCATGAGGAGCCCCTTCTGGTGACGGAGCTTACCCCACAGTATCCTGGAGGGCTTCCCTGGCGGCTCAGGGGTAAAGAATGTGCCTGCCAATGCGGGAGGCATGGGACCGATGCCCATGGTCAGAAAGATCCCCTGGAGAAGGGCATGGCTACCTACTCCAGTATTCTTGCCTAAAGAATCCCATGGACAGAGGAGCCTGGCGGGCTACAGTCCATGGGGTCACAAAGAGTCACACACGACTGAGGGAAAAGTGTTTAGCAGGAACCTTTTGCTAAATAAACACTCCCTTTCCCAAACTCCGTCTCCCCCAAACGTGCCTTAAGTGTTCTCCCTTGCTCTCCTCGCCAGCCAGCATAATTTAGATTTGCTTCTTGCCTGTCTTGTTTCTCCTCCACCCTAGATGGTCCTACATGAGGACATGGAGTGGTGTGCACACTTTCATCCTGGAATCACCAAAGTCCCGCACAGTCTCGGGCACAGAGTAGGCACTCAACACACGTTCAATGCAGGAGTGAGGAGTGAACGGATATGGGGCCATCTCTTTGTTCTCCAGCTGAACTGGTGAGTGCCAAGCAGGGTGCCAGGTGCTGGGCGATTCAACTCTCCACCCTAGATGGTCCTACATGAGGACATGGAGTGGTGTGCACACTTTCATCCTGGAATCACCAAAGTCCCGCACAGTTTCGGGCACAGAGTAAGCACTCAACACACATTCAATGCAAGAGTGAGGAGTGAACAGATATGGGGCCATCTCTTTGTTCTCCAGCTGAACTGGTGAGTGCCAAGCAGGGTGCCAGGTGCCGGGCGATTCAATGGGCACCAAAATAGACATGGCTCAGCTTCCAAGGAGACTTCTCAGCTGGCTCTCTGGGCACTGGTCTCAGTGGCATGATATTCAAGGCTTCGCATTTCAGCTTTGGCCTCAGATCGTCTCTGGTCTCACTTTCGAGGCCAAGCCATCCAGGCCCAGGGCCAGAGCTGACACCTCTTTTGCCAGCCGTGTGCCCTTGAAACTGACCTTGTATATTTCCCCTCGTCGGTCTGCATCGAGGGAGGCAGAGGTTACTGGTACAGGATGCCAGTATTGGCATTTAGATATTTACAAGCGACATTCAATAAAACGGAATACAACTGCTGCCCCCCTCCAAAGAAACCTGTCCTCAGCTAGCAGGAAATATCAATGTAATCCCCATAAAAGAAAGAACAGCTCGTGGTCCTGGTGAAGGTCGGTCTCTACTCCGTCTGCCCAACAGCAACAACATATATTTCTGACCTTTTGCTACCAATTCACCATGATAAGGACCAAAAAAAAAAAAAAAGTCCATGTTTGATGGTTTCGAACTGTGGTGCTGGAGAAGACTCTTGAGAGTCCCGTGGACTGCAAGGAGATCCAACCGCTCCATCCTAAAGGAGATCAGTCCTGAATATTCATTGGAAGGATGGATGATGAAGCTGAAGCTCCAATACTCTGGCCACCTGATGTGAAGGGCTGACTCATTGGAAAAGACCCTGAAGCTGGGAAAGATTGAAGGTGGGAGGAGGAGGGGGTGCCAGAGGATGAGATGGTTGGGTGGCATCACCGACTCAATGGACGTGAGTTTGAGCGAGCTCTGGGAGATGGTGAAACTCAGGGAGAGAGTTGTGCCGCAGTCCATGGAGTCACAAAGAATCAAACACGACTGAGCGACTGAACAACAAAATATATGTCTGATCTTTTGCTAGATTTACTATGATGACAAAAAGCCCATGTTGAGCAGAAGACAAGAGTAGCTATTCCCGATTCTTGCTTTTTCTCTCCATTTAATCCACCAAGTGGCTCAGATAGTGAAGAGCCTGCCTGCAGTGAGGGAGAACCAGGTTCAATCCCTGGGCTGGGAAGATCCCCTAGAGAAGGAAATGGCAACCCACTCCAGTATTCTTGCCTGGAAAATCCCCCGGATGGAGGAGCCTGGCGGGGCTAAAGTCCGTGGGGTCGCAAAGAGTCGGAGACGACTAAGCGACTTCACAAATCCACCAAGCACAGGAATCGTCAGCAGATTTTTAAAGAACGGAACACAGAAAGCCTTGAACAACTGTCCAGGAGCTGAACTTAGCCCGGAGCCTGAGCCCATGTGTGTCCTGGGGCTACAGAGCTCACTATACGGGGCTGGCATGACTCATCTCATCGCTGATTCCTCCCCTAGAATCCTCAATGAGCTCCTTAAAGCAGGGGCTGGCGTGATCATTCAGGGCTTGGCAATGTCAGGCCAAACTAGCCTGACACCTGTTTCTCTGCAGTCCACGATCTAACTGCCTTTATTTTTTAATAATTTTTTTCAATTCATTTTTATTTTTGGCTGCCCTGGGTCTTCACGGCTGTGTGGGCCTTTGTCTAACTGCGGCACGTGGGCATCTCATTGTGGTGGCTTTCTCTTGTGGTGGAGCCTGGGTTTCAGGGCACAGGGCCTCAGCAGTTGTGATGGAAGGGCTTTTAGCCGCTCCTTGGCATGTGGGATCCTCCCTGATCAGGGATCCAACCCATGCCTCCCACACTGGCAGGCAGATTCTTTACCACTGGGGCCAGCTGGGAAGCCTTGCTGCTGCTAAGTCACTTCAGCTCCCCCGTCCCTGGGATTCTCCAGGCAAAAACACTGGAGTGGGTTGCCATTTCCTTCTCCAATGCATGAAAGTGAAAAGTCAAAGTGAAGTTGCTCAGTCGTGTCTGACTCTTCGCAACCCCATGGACTGCAGCCCACCAGGCTCCCCCGTCCCTGGGATTCTCCAGGCAAGAACACTGGAGTGGGTTGCCATTTCCTTCTCCACTGCATGACAGTGAAAAGTCAAAGTTAAGTTGCTCAGTCGTGTCTGACTCTTAGCGACCCCATGGACTGCAGCCCACCAGGCTCCTCCATCCATGGGATTCTCCAGGCAAGAGTACTGGAGTGGGGTGCCACTGCCTTCTCCTAACCATGATTAAAAAAAATTTTTTTTAATTTATTCATTTTAATTGGAGGCTAATGACTTTACAGTATTGTAGTGGTTTTTGCCATACATTGACCTAAATCAGCCATGGGGGTATGTGGCTGCAGGGACGTCCCCGGTGGTCCAGTGGTTATGTATCCACCTTCCATGTAAGTCAGAAAGAGAAAAACCATCATATATTAACGCATATGCATGGAGTCCAGAAAGAGGGTGCGATGAACCTATCTGCAGGGCAGCAACAGAGATGCAGGCATAGAGAATGGACGCAGGATGGCAAGGGAAGGGTGAGTAAAGCTGACAAAGTAGCATTGAAACATATACACTACCACATGTGGAATACAGCAGTTCAGTTCAGTTCCGTCGCTCAGTCGTGTCCGACTCTTTGCGACCCCATGGACTGCAGCACGCCAGGCCTCCCTGTCCATCACCAACTCCCGGAGTTCACTAAGACTCATGTCCATCGAGTCGGTGATGCCATCCAGCCATCTCATCCTCTGTTGTCCCCTTCCCTGCCCCCAATCTCTCCCAGCATCAGAGTCTTTTCCAATGAGTCAACTCTTCGCATGAGGTGGCCAAAGGACTGGAGTTTCAGCTATAGCATCAGTCCTTCCAATGAACATCCAGGATTGATCTCCTTTAGGGTGGACTGGTTGGATCTCCTTATAGGCGGTGGGAATTTGCTGTATGACTCAGGGATCTCTAACCTGGTGCTCTGTGACAAACTAGAAAGGTGGGTTGGGGTGGGAAGTGGCGAGGAGTCTCAAGAGAGAGAAGACATATATCTACGTCCGGCCGATTTATGCTGACGTATGGCAGAAACCAACACAATACTTGTAAAGCAGTTATCATCCAATCAACAATCAGCAAATTAAAAAAAAAAAAAGACAACATGAAGATAGACGGTACATGGACTCCATCCCTGGTTGGGAAGTGAGATCCCACATGCCATGAGTAAGTCCACACACGGCAACTATTGACCCCAGTGCCTGCAACTAGAGGAGTGTGCACGCTGAAACTAAGACCTGATGCAACGACACAAATTAATTTTTAAAATAAATGTAATCTTAAAATTAATAAATTTTATGTATATGCAATATAATTTATATTTATATAAATACATATTTATATGTGAGTGAGTGAAGTCGCTCAGTCATGTCTGACTCTTTGCAACTCTATGGACTGTAGCCTACCAGGCTCCTCCATCCATGGGATTTTCCAGGCAAGAGTAGTGGAGTGGGTTGCCACTTCCTTCTCAAGGGGATCTTCCCGATGCAGGGATTGAACCTGGGTCTCCCGCGTTGTAGGAAGACGCTTAACCGTCTGAGACACCAGGTAAATTGATATTATAATATACATAATATATCAATATATAATATAACACATAATATATCAATATATAACACATAACATATTACATTTTATATATTTATAATATATTTATATATAATTATTCCAGTAGTCATATATGGATGTGAGAGTTGGACTGTGAAGAAAGCTGAGCACCGAAGAATTGATGCTTTTGAAGTGTGGTGTTGGAGAAGACTCTTGAGAGTCCCTTGGACTGCAAGAAAGTGAAGAGGAACTAAAGAACCTCTTAATGAAAGTGAAAGAAGAGAGCGAAAAAGTTGGCTTAAAGCTCAACATTCTGAAAACTAAGATCATGGCATCCGGTCCCATCACTTCATGGGAAATAGATGGGGAAACAGTGGAAACAGTGTCAGACTTTATTTTTTGGGGCTCCAAAATCACTGCAGATGGTGACTGCAGCCATGAAATTAAAAGACGCTTACTCCTTGGAAGAAAAGTTATGACCAACTTTGATAGTATATTCAAAAGCAAAGACATTATTTTGCCGTCTAAGATCTGTCTAGTCAAGGCTATGGTTTTTCTTGTGTTCACGTATGGATGTGAGAGTTGGACTGTGAAGAAGGCTGAGCGCCAAAGAATTGATGCTTTTGAACTGTGGTGTTGGAGAAGACTCTTGCAAGTCCCTTGGACTGCAAAGAGATCCAACCAGTCCATTCTGAAGGAGATCCAACCAGTCCATTCTGAAGGAGATCAGCCCTGGGATTTCTTTGGAAGGAATGATGCTAAAGCTGAAACTCCAGTACTTTGGCCACCTCATGTGAAGAGCTGACTCACTGGAAAAGACTCTGATGCTGGGAGGGATTGGGGGCATGAGGAGAAGGGGATGACTGAGGATGAGATGGCTGGATGGCATCACTGACTCGATGGATGTGAGTCTGAGTGACCTCCGGGAGATGGTGATGGACAGGGAGGCCTGGCATGCTGTGATTCATGGGGTCGCAAAGAGTTGGACACGACTGAGTGACTGAACGGAACTGAACTGCATTTCGGACTCTTTTGTTGACCATGATGGCTACTCCATTTCTTCTGACATAGTAAAGCGACTGAAATCCAATGTGTTGGATCCCAGAGCTGGTGTCCCTACCCTCTGACCACTCATGCAGGCAAGATTCTAATGGGGCTTCCCTGGTGGCTCAGTGGTAAAGAATCAGCCTACTAATGCAGGAAATGCAAGAGATGTGAGTTTGATCCCTGGATTGGGAAGATCTCCTGGAGAAGTAAATGGCAACCCACCCCAGTATTCTTGGCTATGAAATCCCATGTACAGAGGAGCCTGGTGGGTCATAGTCCATGGGGTCACAAAAGGGTTGGACATGGCTTGGTGACTAAACAACAACTCCACACACAGCCACAGAGGAAGATACCAAAGCCCTGTTCACCAAGTCCTCTGCAGACAGCAGAGTTAAACTGGTTGCCTGGTGACCTGGTTTGGGGTGACAGAAGAGAATAGGAAGTTTGGGGACACACAGGAGAGGATGAGGCTGGCATGGAGAAGGAGGAGGGGGGTTTCCCATTCTGATGTGGCCACAGTGACAAGGACTGAAGGGCAGGATGACGTTGCTGTCACCGCTTCTTTTCAGCCATATGCACTGTTGCAGTCTTTTTTTTATAGTGCCACATCTGGCACTTCCTTAATTGAATTTTTCATAATAATTGATCTGACCTGTATCATTCTGTTAGCTTTAGCAAAACAAATTCTGACACATTTTGATATTAGAAGTAAAAATATGTTTCCAACCAGCTGAGGAGCCATAAAGCAGGCTGAAATCATACTAATGATAATGTACAATCTGCTTGCTACCATAAAGTTCTTATTATTTACATGGAGCAAACCATCCAGAGATAATGTGCGCCTAGAGTCTCTTCCAGTTTTCACTGTCTTCTCTAATTTACCAAACGAGTGCAGGAGAAGGCTGGGAAGTCTCCCTGGGTCACCTTGTTGTGCCCTTCCCAATGCCTTAGTGTGCCATGTGGCATCTTCCTGGTGCTCTGCAGACTATGGGATGGTCATCCTTGGGGGGTCTGGAGGGCTGTTTCAGTTGAAAAGCCCACATTTCAGGGAGGGGACATGTATGCTCATGTTCTTGGTGTTTTTTTCTTCTTCTTCTTTGAAGATGCTTTAAACATGCTTCATTTTATTTTTTTAAACAATGTATTGGCCACACCACGTGGCTTAGTTCTGCAATCAGGGGTTGAACCTGCACTCCTGAATTGGAAGTGTGGAACCTTAACCACTGGACCACCGGAGAAATTGCATCAGGGGTTTCCTTCTGGGCATCTTCTCTGAAAAAGTCCTGGTGACACTCAGGACTGCACTCACCTGGACTGCACTCACCTGGGCTCCGCCTGTGCTGGCCTCCTCCCTCTGTGCCCCCTCCACACAGGGCAAGGGTTCTGCAGGGCTGAGGAACTATGTTCCATTCAGAGCCCATGCCCCTATGTACTTCAGATGCCAGGACCCCAAATTCCTGCCCACACAGCCCCGCACCCACTTCTGCACCCAAGCTTATTCTCTAGGCCTGACTTCCCAAGAGTCCACCATGATGTTGGTACATACTCTGAGTTCTGAGGGGCGTGAAGAGGCAGTTACGGCAGGGACGGTGGGTACAGCTTGGACATATGGTCCAAGGGGTCTGTGTATGTGTGAACAAGGCCCCTCACAATGTGGGAGAGTCAGGGGTTGGAGAAGATGGAGTATGGCCTTGGGTTAGGGACCCCCTTCTCTTGTTCACTGAGGAACTCTGAGGGGTTTGAGCTTTGAACTTGGCCTTCCAGGTCATTATGAAGGTCTGTTAGCTGAGATAAGGGAATAAAACATATTTCCTCAGCTTGTTAGCTTGTTTTGTACACCTGTTATGTGCTTAGATGTGTGATTCGTGGATCTGGTTGAGCCCCGCTACATGCCAGGCACTGCGGTAGGATAGAGATGGGAGTAAAGGAAGTAAGACCTCAGTTCTAGAAGTGAGCTCTCTGTCCTCTTGGGGCAACTGAACAGTACACAGGCAATTTCAGGGCACTGTGAAAATGCTGAGAAGGGGAGACTTCTAGTAAGGAAGGTCATGAAACCCTCTTGAAGAAGTAATGATTCAGCTCATTGCTAAACAGTGACATGTTCGGGCAATTTCAATGCTTTCTAAATAGAACTAGAGCTTTTAGAGGATGGGGCGACCAAACAAAACAGGACCTAATAGCCATTTTTAAGGAGGCTATGGCTCAGCTGCTTGACAATGCAGGAGATGAGGGTTCAGTCCCAGGGTTGGGAAGATCCCCTGGAGAAAGGAATGGCTATCTACTCCAGTATTCTTGCCTGGGAAATCCCATGGACAGAGGAGCTTGGCTGGCTACAGTCCTTGGAGTTGCAAAAGAGCTGGACACGACATGTGCTAAAACTTGGTGGCAGTAGGGAACCAGTGATTAAGACTTATAGGCAGGACAATGGCATTTTTTCAAATTATTGCAATTGAAATATACATACTTGCTATGGTCTGAATGTCTGTGGCTCCTTAAAATTCGTATGTTGAAATCCTAATGCCTAATGTGATGGTATTAGGAGGTGGGCCTTTGGGAGGTACTTAAGCCGTAAAGGTGGAGCCCCCATGAATGACCTTATAAAAGAGGCTCCAGAGAGGGGATTTTCCTGGTGGTCTAGAAGAATTCGCCTTTCAATGCAGGAGTCTTGAGTTCAATCCCTGGTCGAGTAACTATATCCCACTCGAGGCAACAAAAAATCCTGGTGCCATAATGAAGTGTGAAGATCCCCCTGTGGCAACTAAAACTCGGTGTAGCCAAATAAATAATTAAATTTACCAAAAGGCTCCAGAGAGATGCCTAAGCCCTCTACCATGTGACACCAATGAATGGAAAAGAGGGCTTTCACCAGAACGTAACTATGCTGGCCCCTGGATCTTGGGCTTCTCAGACTACTGTGCAAAATAAATTTCTGTTGCTAAAAGCTACCCAGTCTATAGTACTTTGTTATAGCAGCCCAAATGGACTAAGATGATAACTATTTTGTATTCTCTAGTGTTTCATTCAAAATATTTTTCTCGGTTTCTACACAGGTTTCATAATTATTGTTTATACTTATTAATCAGATGGGCACTGTTTTACTGCATTGTGTCTCTCTTGTTGGGCATGGAGTTTTTTTTCCCCCAGTTTTTGCTGCTAGCCCTTCTCCTGGTTCAGTCAACATGATAATGGACATCTTCATTTTCTCACGTGTATAACCACCCCTCTGCCACTTTATCCCCCATTCTGGCTTCCATTGGAATGAACATCTTACTAATACTATCTTTCTAGGTGTTATTTCTGGAATTGACCGTTAAAGGGATGGAAAGTTTTTCAGCTCTGACTTGGTTTCACCATTGTACTTTCTAAACAAGCTGTGCTGAATCGTACTCTCTTTACCAGCATAACATAAGCAGGAACATTTCTTTATTTTCTCTTTTTGGTAAAAGAACTGTCTTTCTGTGCATACCATTTGCCTAAATTCACCTGCTGAACTGTGTAAAGCCTGGACTATTCATCACACACTAGGCCTGACATTCCAAAGAGTAAGAAAACCACATAGAATTTCAGGTTATTAGTCAAGGATGGAGATTTTTTGAGATGGAAAGCGTCAGAACCATGAGTTAAAGTTAAAACCAAGTTTAAATCACTAGTGTTATTGATACAATTTTGCCAAGTTCCTTACCCTATAGTTTTTTGTCAGAATTTGAGTTTTTCCCTTGAGATTGCACTCAATCTCAAGTGCACTATATTTTTAAACCCATTTTGGTTGCACTATTTTTTAAAAACCATTTTGGAGCCCTTTTGTCCATCAAGAGAAAACAACAGGGAAAGGCACTGGTCTTTGGTATCATAAAAACCTATTTAGGTAGAATGTGGCATTAATGCCTTCATCTGAAATATGGTCAAAATAAAGATGACATTTAAACATCCTTGTTACTATAGCACATAAAAAAAAGAACTGCCTCCTATTCTGTGGAGTCCTACAAGTAATAATATATTTTTATAACAGCAGTAGCAGTTACTTTAGCTAGATTCATGTTTGCCTTTAGCAGGAAAAGTTGGTCCCAGGAAGGTTCCAGGAGATTGTCTTGGCTAATGTTAGACATGTAGGAGGGGGTAATATATAGCATCTTGGCTTTAGAATGATGGGTTTGAATCTCAAATGTGGAAGTGCATCATTTTCTCTTTGAGATCACTCTGAAGGAACACTGGGATATGGGAGACTTCAAAGGAGTGGAAATTATCCTCTACAGAGTCAGGAGAAGTGGGATCCAGTCTCTACTCTGTCCCTAATTACTGCATTCAGTATCTGTATGGTTCTGGATAAAAACATTTGGAGCATCCTGATAAAGCCCACATGTATGTATTGGTAGGAAAGAAACATGAGAAGGGCTGTCTTGGTCGCTCAGTGGTAAAGAACTTGCCTGCCAACGCAAGAGACGTGGGTTCGATCCCTGGGTTAGGAAGATCCCCTGGAGAAGGGAATGGCAACCCACTCTAGTATTGTTGCCTGGGAAATCAGAGGCAAGAGGAGCCTGGACAGAGGAGCCTGGTGGGCTCCAGTCCATGGGGTTGCAAAAGAGTTGGACACAACTTAGCGACTCAAACAACAGGAGACAAGGGATGATTTAGTACTTGCAAGGAAAAGGACACCACACTCTTCCTGGAGATTGTCTCTTTTCTATTGATTAAAACATATCGGCAATGCTTGGGACCACCAGTGCCAGGCCAGCTTATTTGGGAAACTGAGGGACTCAGTAATGGGAAGACTTGATGACATGTACTGTGGAGCATAGTGTGAGTATCAGGAAACTTGAGTCCTGACATGGCTCATCTTCTCTATTATTGGGACTTGAGCATCTCAAATGTCTTCCCTGACTCTTAAGAAAGTATCTTCAACCATCGAGTGAGCTAACTAATTTTGTGGTATCTGGAAATTTCTTCCAGCTTAGGCATTTGGTAGTTCTGTGATTTTTTTTTTTCTGAGCAAATTTCAGTCCTTGCACTTATTTCCACATGGAACTTTCATGGTCTTGAATTGACTAGCTCCTGGAAATAGATCATAAATAATTACCTGTTGAATTAAGGGGAGTCTTCTGTGCTACTTAGATTATACTGTGGAAGTATAGTTGGGATAGTATATGTTATCATGTATGGTCAAGTAGAAACAGAGGAAGAAAAAGTAACATTTATATTTCGTTTGAGTTTCTGTAAGGGGACAGAGAGGGTCTGATGATTGAAAGGCTTGGAGAACTGGGGGCATTAGGTAGTGGTAGAATAGTACTTTTTTGAAATAAACAAGATGTCAATAGGATATTCAAAGGTTAGGAAGTTGGAAATAAAGTTGAAGATGGTCCAGATAGAAGACCTGTGTCTCCTACTTCGTTGAAAATAAATTTTGGTTGATTCTTAGCTCAGCAAGAGAAACCTCAATTATCTTACTGACAGGATTCAGGAGATTTCATGTCATGTCAATCTCTATCATTTTTTAGAGATCATATTCAGCATTTGACTTTGTCTTGGTACACCTTATAAATGTTATCTTCAGGGACAAAGAAGCCCCTCTTAAGTGTATGAGATGGTTACATAAGTAGACACTTTGTGCTTGCATGATTGAATCAATATTATGAAAACTGTCCTCTAATGTTCTTCATTGCCATTATGATTTTTTCTTCATACAATTAGATGTTATTCAAGTCTCAGGGCTGTTTTGGAAAGGAAATGCCTGGAGCATTCAATAAGTTTTGTTTTGGGAAGGTGAGGGTGGAAGATTGCAATAGGGAGGTGTGGGGAAGGGATCACTTTGTCCCAGCTAGAGCTTTCTCTCTAAAGAGGATAATTGGGCCTTTGGAGCAGACCCAGTACATCTTCTTCTGTCCTTATTTTCTACCTTCTGTTTCCATGAAGCCAGCTCACTAGTCCTAACCAGAAACTCTGGTGTGGAATTTGTAAGAATCCCATCTTGAAGATGTTTTTCTAGCCTGCAAGGGCTCAGTTCAGTGAAGAGCACACCTTCAGAACAGCTTTCCTGGGTTGTTATGACAGCCCCCACTTGCTTGTACAGTGTGGGAGGAGTGTGTTCGTACACTGAGCCTTCTCAAGCTTGGGTGGCAGGTCACATTCTTCCTTGGCCAAGGCAGTAGTTTCTTCCCATTATTAGTATAGCTAAATCGTAACTCTAAGAGGCTTAGATATTTGTGATTCATGTACCTATGGTTTGTCTTTCTGGTGAGCAGTCAGGGAATCCCTGGGATTTATTGAAAATTCTTTCTAGGGAGAAATTAGTAGCTGATTTAAGGGAATGAAGATTACATACTGTGATGGTTAATTTTATGTGTCAACTGAGCTAAGAGATGCTCAGATGGTTGATAAAATACTATTTCTGAGTGTGTCTGTGAGGATGATTGGGAAGGAGATACATTTTTGAATCAGCAGACTGAGTAAGGAAGATCCCTCCCACCAATGTCAGTGGGCCACATGCAATCATTTGAAGGCCTTAATAGAACCAAATGGTGAAGGAAAGAAGTTTCTCTCTGAACGAGTGTATCCATCTTCTCCTGCCTTCAGATATCAGCATTCTTGGTTCTCAAGCCTTCCAACTCAGACGGGGATTTACACTGGTTCTCAGGCCTTTGGGTTTGGACTTGAATTACGCCACCAGCTTTTCTGGGTCTCCAGCTTGCAGACGGCAGATGGTGGGACTTCTCAGCCTCTATAATCATGTGAGCCAATCCCTCAGAATAAATCTCTTTCTATACATCTATATATATCCTATTGGTTCTGCTTCTCTGGAGAATCCTGGTTAATTCACATACTAAAGCCTCTTTAGACTATTAATACAGAGAACAATCAAATCCTTTGATTAATGCACACACATTTATTTTCCCAGCACATGAAATGTATCAGACATTTGGTATACCTCCAAATCCAAGACATGGCCCTGAATTTCAAGGTACTCTCTCTGATGGGTCAGATTAAGAAGCAACCCCCATAGGATAATAGTGTAATGGGAGGAGAGAAGGGCTATCTTTACTCAAAAAGATCAGGGAGACCCTCCTCCTCCCCACCCTGAGGAAGTCAGAGTTGAACAGCTCCAAGAAGAACCTGAAGGTGTCTATAGGGAGAAAACCCAAAAGAGATTCCCAGTTGAGAGCACCACAGCTGTAAAAAGAACATACCCTTCTAGGAATCACAGATAGTATGGGACACCTAACGAACAGTGCCTGTGTGTATTTTGGGGTAAAGTAGAATGGGTAAGTGGCGAGGAATGAAATCGGAGAGGGAAGCAGAGACCAAGTCACAAAGACCCTGCCTTGTATACCATTTCAAAGAGTTTGGTCTTTGTCTTTTACTGATAACATGGCATCCAAAGATTGTAAGCATGAAAATGATATTCATTCAGTAATTCAGTGGGTATTACTGGGTACCCACCATGTGCCAAGTGGTTTTAGGTCCTGATGTTACAGCAGTAGAGACGGCTCGGCTCATGGCAGACATGAACTGACGTGCATTTTAGAAGAAGCTGTGTGGGAGCATTGTGGCGGGTAGATCGGGCTCAGGGCCAAGTAAGAAGTGACAATCCTAGACTCATTGTTTTACCTGCGTTGAGACTATCTGGGATGTGTTGATCATTATTTTCAGCAGTCCCCAGAGCAGGACAGTAGCTTATTTGCAGTATTAAATTTTTTTTTTTTTTTTAAATACTGTGACCTGAGTAAATACTCATGAGAAGTCCAATGAATTAACAAGGCAGGGCATTTACAGAAATAAAAGTCACAGTGTTTATATATTAATTACTGGAATATAGAAACACACGCAAGATGGGAGAAGTTTTGCAAAGACTTTGGGAAGTGACACTAAGCGGTACTGTGGGAAAGCAAGAAAGTGAAGGCAGAGAAGAGATGTGTTATGTAGCCAGCTGCCACCCTGGCCATGGAGCCTGAGCCCACTGGGGAATTTAGAACACAATTCTCTCAGCTAAAGGACTAGGAGGCTAGAGTGTTTATCTCACCAACTCCTTGCCTGTCAGTAGTTAAGGGCTGCCCTGTTTACTGACTAATCATAGTCCCAAGGCCAGGGAGTCCAGGTGATCATGAGAAGCAGCCATCAGTGTGTGGAGGTGGATGCTTAGGAGATCTGGGAGGGGCAGTGATGACATCTGTTATGGGAATTAGTATTCTGGGGTGCTTTTCATTCATTCATTCACAGGTGAATGGGCTTCCCTGCAGGCTCAGTGGGGTAAAGAATCCGCCTGCCAGTGCAGGGGACTCAGGTTTGATCCCTGGGTTGGGATGATCCCCTGGAGATGGAAATGGCAACCCACTCCAGTATTCTTGCCTGGAAAATCTCATGGAGAGAGGAGCCTGGCGGGCTACAGTCCATGGTTTGCATAAGAGTCAGACACAACTTAGAGACTAAACAACAACAATCATACTCTATATTTGCAATAATATGTATACAAACAGCAATCGTAAGGATGAGATGAGGTGAGTGATTCTTGACTGGGCAGTTTAGCCTTACATTAGCCAAAGTCTAGAATCATTTTTGGTTGTCACAGTCAGAAGGGGGAGAGTGACTAGTAACTAATAGGTAGGTCAGGAATGCTGTTAAACTTTCTATAATGCACAGGATAGACCCCCATCCCCAACCCCTGCCCCAACCCACAAAAATGTATCCAGTCTAAAATGTCAAGAGTGCTGAGTTTGAGAAACTCTGGGTTAGATTAATGATATTGCAGAAATAAGAATGCCAAGATTCAGAGAAATCAAATAATTTTGGTGGGCTTGTAAACCTAGTGCATGTCCCAGCCAGGATTTGAATCAAGGTTTATCTGCTTCCAAAGCCTGTGCTTTTTGATTTACATTGGTCTGCCTTCCAGACACAGAGACAGACACAGAGAAAGAGAACTCGAATACCAGAGGCTCATGGAAAAAAACTTCAGCATCGATACTGGCCATGTCTTCTGGCCCAGGACTTCAAAGGAGCCTGGAGCTGGCTGGAACTGGAGGGGGTTGGGGAGAGAACACCTTTTGCATCGTTCCCTGGCCTCTCTCTCTCCTGGGCAAGTTGGGGCAGGCTTGGTGGGCACAGGTCCCAGAACTGCATACCAGGGCTGGCGAGGTGCCCTTAGCTGGAAGCCCTGACTCCTTCCCAATGCACAAGGACGCCTTTCTTTGCCAAAGCTGGCTGGTGGTTCTTTATGGAATGGCAACTTTCCCCATCCCCCTAGACTTGGGACGATCTTCTGGCAAGCATATGTAGTGAAGAGTTACAGGTGGTGCAGACATGGTTTGGAAGAAATCCCAGCTGGGCCTCCTCCCAGGAGCCTTCTGATCACTCACCAGATAACTCGAGCTTGCTTGCAGAATCCCAGGAATCTTCGCTGCTCCAGGAAACCAGCTTCAAGGGCAGCAAGAGCTTCTGAGAAGATAGAATAATCCTGGAAGCTGAAACCACTTTGTCCTTTTGCTTCCTTAGTTTAGAGCTATTTTTGCAATACTGTTGAATTCTCCATTTTTTCTTGTGGTGGGAATGAATACAAAGTTTAAGAAGAAAAATAAATTAAGGAATGGGGAATATCAAGGAAGAAAGGAAGACTCAGAATCTGGTGACTTGGTCTAGATACTTCTGTGTCTCTGAACTTGACCTGTTTCTTCTTTGAAGGATAAAGTATACATTGTTTTTCTTTAGGCATAGGACATAGGCTCTTTCAAGAACTTTCAGCTCTGTAGAGTCAAGTCTTCTGGTTTCCAGACCTACATCTCGCCCTAGAGGGAATTCACATCTATCACACATGTTGTTCTTGATCTGTTTAATCAAACTTTCATTTGATGTTGGTTGGAATTTCACATGTGGATCAAGTACAGAAAAATTAAATGATTCCAGCAGCTTAAGTCTAAAGAGGATCATTAACCTTTGGCATCAAATAAAAATTTAAAACTTAGTACATCTCAGTAATATGCTTCAGGAGACATTGGGTAGTAGCTAGTTTACTTGCTTATTTCATTTCTTTCACTTATTTCAATAAGCAGTCATTGAGTACTTTAGCATGTTGAAGGCTCCTTCGTAGAGGCTGCAGGGATGTTAAAGTACTTATGCTCAAGGTCTCTCTTCTCCTTGAGATCTTCAAATCTAATGGGAAAGGAGAGATAAAAAGCTATCTCACATTACATGATATAAATAGTATAAGAAAAGTATGAAAAAGTGCAGTGATTCCTTTCTGTTCTTTTTTATGAAACAGCTCTGGCTTGCTGATGAGGCAGCAGATATGGGCTACCTTTAAAAAAAAAATAGGTCCTGGAAAGGAAGAGAAAAGAATCTTTTGTCTGAGGGGTAAAGTTTGGGGAAAATACACTGAGTGGGTTTGGTTCCCAAGTAATTTAAATTGCCTTAAAAACTCATTTTATTCTTACATCATTGTCTCCATTAAAGCAACTAACTTACTGTAAACTTGTTCTGTTCAGTTCATTTCAGTTGCTCAGTTGTGTCCGACTCTTTGCAACCCCATGAACCACAGCACGCCAGGCCTCCCTGTCCATCTCCAACTCCCGGAGTTCACTCAAACTCATGTGTATTGAGTCGGTGATGCCATCCAGCCATCTCATCCTCTGTCATCCCCTTCTCCTCCTGCCCCCAATCCCTCCCAGCATCAGAGTCTCTTCCAATGAGTCAACTCTTCACACGAGGTGGCCAAAGTACTGGAGTTTCAGCTTCAGCATCAGTCCTTCCAATGAACACCCAGGACTGATCTCCTTTAGGATGGACTGGCTGGATCTTCTTGCAGTCCAAGGGACTCTCAAGAGTCTTCTCCAACACCACAGTTCAAAAGCATCAGTTCTTCAGTGCTCAGCTTTCTTCACAGTCCAACTCTCACATCTATACATGACCACTGGAACTTGTTAATGTTACTCAAAATGTGGCCTGTGGACCACTGCTGTGCAAAACTGTTACCATTCCATGAGGAGCTAAGTGCAGAAATTGATGGTAATTGTTTAGAAACAGTTACAGCATTTTGATAATATCAATACTAAGGGTATTGATTAAGGGTGTTGACTCAAATACAAACAATTGGAGCTTGTATTTTATATATCTTTAAAAAATGTTTTCTTGTATTTTATTTTTATTGTACTTTCTAAAGTAGCTGCCAATAACACATTTGAAATAAAATAATAAAAAAGCTATTCTTTACCATCAGTGATTTGAGAAGCGCTGTGTGATTGCTTACATTTCTTTTCCTACTAGACTATAGGATTTCTTTGGGCAGAAGCTGTATTCTTCATCTCTATCTTATTTCTTTCATCTCTGATATTTATTATATCCTTTCTTCTGCTAACTTTAGGTTTTGTTTGTTCTTTTCCTAGTTCTTTCAGAAACTAGGTTAGGTTATTTGAGATTTGCCTTGTTTTTTTTGGGGGGGGAAGGCCTGTATCACTATGAACTCCCCTCAAAAACTGATTTTGCTGCGTCCCATAGATTTTGTACAGTTGGGTTCTAGAAGCTGAATTTGTCATGTTTTTCTTTCATCTCATGCCTCTGAGTAGGTGTTTCTTAATTATCAGTCAAATGAAATGGAAATATAAAAGGGATTAGGGTGAATTATCAGTGAATTCTTTTCAGCCTTTAGAAAACCTATTCGCGTTTTCAGCTTGAACTAGCTCGTGGATTCATACATTCATTCTCTGTGAAAGCAGTGCTCAATTTTATTGTATTAGTGAGAGTTTTAAGTTTGCCTCTTTGAGTTTTAGCGTTCTGTTACTCTGCTTGCTCACTGTATCCATGTCCTCCAGGGTATAAAGACCAAGTCCTTACCAATCCTATTCTCCCTCCCTCACCCTCCAAACTTAGTATATTGGTTGGACCTTTTCTAGTTTTGTATTTTTCTTAAAATGCAGAAACAAGGACTTTATACATAGTGCCCTTTTTATAATGACCATTGTTTGACTTTCATTCATTCCATCGATCCATTCTTTTAACCATTTATCCTCCAAACATTTATTAAAAACCTATTATGTGCTTGACACTGTGCTAAACATTTAGGGTGCAAAGAATAATAAACACTCTTCCCATTCTTACGGATTTATAGTCTAGGAAGGGAGAGGGGCATGTTAAATATTAATACAGCAGTACACTAGGGAGTGACAGATACTAGGATGGACAACTATACAAGCCAGAGAAGAGTGGCGATAGCAGGAGTGGTCTGTTCTGAGTTGGGATCCGGAAGAAAGGGTCGCATAAGAGGTGTTTCTTGAGTTGAGGTGTGAATGTGAGGTGTTAGTCCAGGTGTTAGTAAAATGCTGCTGGTAGAGAGCACTCGAGGAAGTTGGATGGTATGAGAACACAGATCGTGTAGCCTGGTTCAGATCTTGACCATGCAACAAGCCGTGTGACCTGGGCAAGTTAGCTACCTGACCTAGTCCCCCTGGTTCCTACTTTTTTTTTTTTTTTGGCTTGTGAGGATCTTTGTTCCCTGACCAGGGATTGAATCTAGGACCTTGGCAGTGAAAGCTGAGTGCAGAGTTCTGACCAGGGACCCATTTTCTTCTTCTGTTTCCACCCCCCCCTTTTCTTTTGTCCTGGTTCCTTATAAGTAAGGAGGGACTAGTAAGAGTTTATAAAAATAATAAGCTTCAAAGAGTTCTTATGAGGAAATTCCCTGGCGGTTCAGTGGTTAGGACTGTGTGCTCTCACAACTCAATCCCTGGTCTGGGAACTAAGATCCTGCAAGCTGCCTGGCTAAAAAAAAAGGAAAAAAAAAAAAAAAAAAGTTTTTTGAGCTTTAAAGGAGGACTTATATATATGTGCTTTTAACAGCATGTGTTTAGGGAATTATATATATTTTGAAAAGAAGGCTTTTGAAGGGAAAACAAATTAGAAGAATTTCACTAGTGTGTATCATATGGAGCTTCCTATACATGCTAAAGAGTTTCCACTTTATCCTGCAGATTCTATGGGATTACTAAAGACTCTTAGCAGGAAGTAACATGATTTGTGTTTTAGAGGGTTACTCTGGCTCAGAATATGGAATGGACTGTATAATACCAGAGTTAGCAAAGTCACCTGGGAGACTACAGCAAACTTCCTAACAAGACATGATGGAGTCGTGGAAAGGGAGAGGAGATGGATTCGGTCCATATCACTGAGATCAAACCAAAAGGACTGAGTGGTGAATTGCATGATGGGAGAGGATAAATCATAGTCTAAAACATCTCTCCTATCACCTGGCATGGTGGAGAATTGAGAGGTGGTAAGTGGTAGCTTTTATAGCAATATGGCTACCAAAATGCCAGCTTTAATGAAAAGGTGGTGTATTACAGTTTGTATCAGTTATGCCTTATTCACAAATTTTTATCAAATATTAAAGTTTACTAGTGATCTATTTCTGCTTTATTGACTATGAAGCTACTGAACTGAACTGAACTGATATGTCTTCTTGTCATTAAGTTTCCAGAATTTTTTAAATTAATTAATTAATTCGACTGTGCCAGGTCTTAGTTTCAGCACACAGGATCTTTAGTTGTGGCATGCAGACTCTTAGTTGTGGAATGTGGGATTGTGGCTCCCTGACCAAGGGTGGAACCCAGGCCCCCTGCATTGGGAGCTTGAAGTCTTAGCCACTGGACCGCCAAGGAAGCCCCCAGAATTCTTTATATATGATGGCTGCTGCTGCTGCTGCTGCTGCTGCTGCGTCACTTCAGTCGTGTCCGACTCTGTGCGACCCCATAGACGGCAGCCCACCAGGCTCCCCCGTCCCTGGGATTCTCCAGGCAAGAACACTGCAGTGGGCTGCCATTTCCTTCTCCAATGCATGAAAGTGAAAAGTGAAAGTGAAGTCGCTCAGTCGTGTCCCACTCTTAGCTGCCTCATGGACTGCAACCCACCAGGCTCCTCCATCCATGGGATTCTCCAGGCAAGAGTACTGGAGTGGGGTGCCACTGCCTTCTCCAATATACGATGGCTGCTAGACCTTAATTGGACTTCCCTGGTGGCTCAGACGGTGAAGCGTCTTGCCTCCAATGTGGGAGACCTGGGTTCAATCCCTGGGTCGGGAAGATCTCCTGGAGAAGGAAATGGTAACCCACTCCAGTATTCTTGCTGGAGTATCCCATGGATGGAGAAGCCTGGTAGGCTACAGTCCATGGGGTAGCAAAGAGTCCGACATGACTGAGTGACTTCACTTTCACTTTCAGACCTTAATTAGCTATATAATTTGCAAAATTTTCTCCCACTCTATGATTTTAGATGAGGTCATGAGAGTGGGACCCTCACGATGAGATTAGAGCCCTTCTAAGAAGAGACATCAGACAGCTTGCTTACTCACTCTCTGCCATCTGTGGACAGCGAGAAGGCAGCCGTTTGCAAGCCAGGACGAGAGCTCTCCTCAGAACCCAACATGCTGGCACCTTATCTTGGACTTCCAGACTCCAGATTCTGACAAAACAAATTTTGTTTTTCAAACTTACCCAGTCTACGATATTTTGTTATGGCAGCCTGACCTAAGATAGGCATCAAAAATATTCACAGAAATAAACTTTGAAAAGTTTTTACAGTTAGCATCAAGAGAAATATACTTGTCCACAGTCTTTGACTCATGAATTTGCTCCTAGAAACTTAACCTAGGAGACTAATCAGGAATATAATGCAATATTTTGTATGTAAGAGTTTCATCTCACTTTGACATAAAATATTGAAAAATGTCTAGCAATAGATATTAATGAATGTGACACATGAACATTCTACAACCATTAAAAATTATGTTGTAGGGGAATTCCCTCGTGGTTCAGTGGCTAAAGCTCAACTCTTTCAGCCACAAGACATCAAGAACCTTCTAAGTTAAATAAGCAGGGTGACAATATACAGCCTTGACGCACTCCTTTTCCTATTTGGAACCAGTCTGTTGTTCCATGTCCAGTCCTAACTGTTGCTTCCTGACCTGCATACAGATTTCTCAAGAGGCAGGTTAGGTGGTCTGGTATTCCCATCTCTTTCAGAATTTTCCACAGTTTATTGTGATCCACACAGTCAAAGGCTTTGGCATAGTCGATAAAGCAGAAGTAGATGTTTTTCTGGAACTCTCTTGCTTTTTCCATGATCCAGCGGATGTTGGCAATTTGATCTCTGGTTCCTCTGCCTTTTCTAAAGCCAGCTTGAACATCAGGGAGTTCACGGTTCACGTATTGCTGAAGCCTGGCTTGGAGGATTTTGAGCATTACTTTACTAGCATGTGAGATGAGTGCAATTGTGCGGTAATTGGAGCATTCTTTGGCATTGCCTTTCTTTGGAATTGGAATGAAAACTGACCTTTTCCAGTCCTGTGGCCACTGCTGAGTTTTCCAAATTTGCTGGCAGATTGAGTGCAGCACTTTCACAGCATCATCTTTCAGGATTTGAAACAGCTCAACTGGAATTCCATCACCTCCACTAGCTTTGTTCGTAGTGATGCTTTCTAAGGCCCACTTGACTTCACATTCCAAGATGTCTGGCTCTAGATTAGTGATCACATCATCATGATTATCTGGGTCGTGAAGATCTTTTTTGTACAGCTCTTCTGTGTATTCTTGCCACCTCTTCTTAATATCTTCTGCTTCTGTCAGGTCAATTATGAATTATAGTAAGTAGAAAAAGTAGGCTCCATAGCCATACATAATTTTTATGCTGTTTAGTCGCTCAATCGTGTCGGATTCTTTGCAATCCCATGTACTGTAGTCTGCCAGGCTTCTCTGTCCATAGGATTTCTCAGGCAAGAATACTGGAGTGGGTTGCCATTTCCTTCTCCAGGGGATCCTCCTGACACAGGATCCAACCCAAGGCTCTCGGGTCTCCTGCATTGGTAGGCAGATTCTTTACCACTGAACCACCTGGGAAGCGCACAGGATTTATATACTGTAAATATAAGCATAGTTTAAAGAATTAGTATGTAATAGTAACATTATATTTATATATAATAAATATACGCAAAAATAAAAGCCAATGTGTTAACATTGAATCTCTCTTGGTAATAGGATTAGAATTTCAAAGGGATTCCCTCTACCCCCTTCCCCCCCCACTTCAGTTCTTTGAAAGCATCTTTTATGTTTTAAGTTACAAATGTACTACATCTTGGCTTTTAAGCGATTATTAAATAAGTGTAGTGTATAAAGTCTTATAATTTCTCTATTATCCCTTTATCTCAGAGGTAACTGGATCCTAACAGTTTGTTGCAAACTGCACATATTTCCAGACTTTGTTGCGTCTGTGTAATCACAGACATATCTACGACATCATTCTGAATGTATCACCGTGCATTTGTTTTTTGTTTCTTTGCTTTAACCTAACATTAAATTCAGCACATCTTTTCATTTCACGTAGAGCACCTACAATACAGCACGTATAGCTATCTCCTGCTTCTGTGCAGCATTATGCTTCCTTGTGTAGACCAATCTGTTTGTTACTTTAACCAGTCCTCTTTGATGAACATTTTGGTTGTCTAGGTTTACACTTTCACAGCAATAGAACAATGAACAAGAGTAATACTGGTTTAGGGTAGAAAGCGTCAAAAACCTTTTAAATGGGGGAGGGGATATCATTTCGGGTTATTTCTTTTGTAGCTTTATCCTTTTCTGTACTTTCCAGTATTCTGCAATAATATATGTTACATAATTTGGAAAGGAAAAACATGAACTAAAACCAAAAGTTGATTAACAGAAGAAAAGGAAAGAAGGGTGAAAAAAAGAAATGGAAAGCCAACGGCGTAGTCCCCTCCCGCTCCCCTGGGGGCGGGATTGGAGGGAGGGAGGGGCGGGCCGCCGCAGTTCGCACCAATCAGGGACCGGTTGATTGGCGAGGAGAATTTGGAGACACTCCACGCCCAGCAATCAGCCTCGGGGTTATGCTTCCCTAAGCGGCCTGGAAACCAGCCTGGGCCTATCCCGAGCGCCGCTGCGGGCTGCTACTGGCTGCCAGATAGCCCCGCCCATCTTCCTGCTCATTGGCAGCCACGGTCTTCATTAGGAGAGCCTGTTGCTGAGCAAAAACAAGTAGGCGCCGCAGCTTTTGCTCGGGAGAGACTTTTAGACTGCAAAGGTACTGGGCGCCCTTGGGTCAAAAAAGCAACATGACTAGCCTTCTTTTATTCAGTCCCTGCTAAATGCCAGGCTTCGTGCTCCAAAGTTTTAAATTTAATTGTCATGACCACTTTCTTGAACACCCGACTATGTACCAGTCACTGAGCGAGGTACTTTAAAATAAGAACAGTTTAGTTCAGTCGCTCAGTCGTGTCCGACTCTTTGCGACCCCATGGACTGCAGCACCCCTGGCTTCCCTGTCCTTCACTATCTCCTGGAGTTTTCTCAAATTCATATCTGTTGAGTCAGTGATTCCATCCATCCATCTCATCCTCTGTCACCCTCTTCTCCTGCCTTCAGTCTTTCCCAGCATCAGGGTCTTTTCCAGTGAGTCAGTTCTTTGCATCTGGTGGCCAAGGTATTGAAGCTTCAGCTTCAGCACCAGTCCTTCCAATGAATATTCAGGACTGACTTCCTTTAGGATTCACTGATTTGATCTCCTTGCAGTCAAAGGGACTCTCAAGTGTCTTCTCCGACACCACAGTTAAATTCTATTTAAATGATCATTACTGTTTATTGAGCACCTAATCTTCATCAGGAGAAGGCAATGGCACCCCACTCCAGTACTCTTGCCTGGAAAATCCCATGGATGGAGGAGCCTGGTAGGCTGCAGTCCATGGGGTCGCTAAGAGTCGGACATGACTGAGAGACTTCACTTTCACTTTTCACTTTAATGCATTGGAGAAGGAAATGGCAACCCACTCCAGTGTTCTTGCCTGGAGAATCCCAGGGACGGGGGAGCCTGATGGGCTGCGGTCCATGGGGTCGCACAGAGTCGGACACGACTGAAGTGACTTAGCAGCTTAGCAATCTTCATCAAGCCTGGTTAAGAGACTCATATGCATTAACTCTTATCCACACAATAACCCCTGAAAGTAAACGTTATAGCCCCATTTTACGGAACAGGAAACAAGTTCAGAGAGGTGAAGTGACTTGCCCACGTTCCCACAGCTCTAAAGTGTTGGAACTAGACCCTTCAATTCTGACATCCTGCTTCCAAGTGCAACTGGGGGAGGGGAGAGGTGGATAACAAAAGGCTTCTGAGGGTAGGAAGAGGTGGAAAGGGATGGTGGCAAGGCTGTGGGGCACTGCTCCAGTGATGGGCCTCAGGGTGATTGTCTGCGAATGGAATATATGCAGCCTCGGGGCCTGGAGGACAGAGGGAGAGAGGGTGAGCAAAACTCCAGTTCGCAGACACTTCTGTCTGGAAATGGGAGGCTCTTGGGGCAGTCTGCAGTTGGCCCTAATTGGGGGTCAGGATCCCAAGGTTCTAAATTCTGCTCTCTGACCAGCTTCTTGGGAGACCTTTGGCAAATGCCTTCTCTCTGGACTTCAGGATTCCTGCCTATAAGGTGAGAGAGTAAGTCAAGATAACATGAAGTAAATTTGGGCAAGGGGCAGAGGAAAGCGGGGTGGTCTCTGGGAAGTCTGGTTACTGCTGGCAGCAAGGAAATCCTCATAGTCTTAGCTGTTGCATAGCCTCTTTTAAGAATCTGATGATTCTGGGAACTCAAAAATCTACCTTTTTCCCCAGCCAGTTCTGAGCTATAACAGAGTCCTGCCTGCAGGGTGCGCTGAGGGCTCACAGCCTACTGAACCAAACTGGAGCTCAGGTTTTGTGTTTTATTTTTTAAAAGGGGTGAATTTTGTTTTTAATTTATTGGGGTTTTCGGGCCGCATCTCGATGAACTTCCTCCACCAAGGATCATCTTGCACCCCCTCCAGTGGAGGCGGCAGAGTGTTAACCACTGGACTGCCAGGGAAATCCAGTTCAGTTCAGTTCAGTCGCTCAGTCGTATCCGACTCTTTGCGACCCCATGAATTGCAGCACGCCAGGCCTCCCTGTTCATCACCATCTCTCGGAGTTCACTCAGACTCACATCCATCGAGTCAGTGATGCCATCCAGCCATCTCATCCTCGGTCGTCCCCTTCTCCTCCTGCCCCCAATCCCTCCCAGCATCAGAGTCTTTTCCAATGAGTCAACTCTTCGCATGAGGTGGCCAAANTCTCTCAGTCATGTCTGACTCTTTATGACCCCGTGTACCACACCACACCAGGCCTCCCTGTCCATCACCAACTCCTGGAGTCCACCCAAATCCATGTCCATTGAGTTGGTGATGCCATCCAACCATCTCATCCTCTGTCATCCCCTTCTCCTCCTGCCCTCACTCTTTCCCAGCATCAGGGTCTTTTCAAATGAGTCAGCTCCGCATGAGGTGGCCAAAATATTGAGCTTCAACTTCAACATCAGTCCTTCTAATGAACACCCAGGACTGATCTCCTTTAGGATGGACTGGCTGGATCTCCTTGCAGTCCAAGGGACTCTCAAGAGTCTTCTCCAACACCACAGTTCAAAAGCACCAATTCTGCACTCAGCTTTCTTGATAGTCCAACTCTCACATCCATACATGACCACTGGAAAAACCATAGCCTTGACTAGATGGACCCTTGTTGACAAAGTAATGTCTCTGCTTTTTAATATGCTGTCTAAGTTGGTCATAACTTTCCTTCCAAGGAGTAAGCGTCTTTTAATTTCATGGCTGCAATCACCATCTGCAGTGATTTTGGAGTCCAGAAAAATAAAGTCTGACACTGTTTCCCCATCTATTTGCCATAAAATGATGGGACCAGATGCTATGATCCTAGTTTTCTGTATGCCCTTCAGTGCTTCATAATTATCAAGAATTATGCCAAGCATTTTCTATGTATTATCTTATTTAATTTTTTCAACCTATATTCCCATTTTTCAGATGAAATTACTGAGGTCAGATTGGTAAAGTAACTTTCAATAGGTCCTACAGCTAATGAGTAGAAGAGCAGGGATTTGGTCACTCCTCTGAGTTCCTACAGAGCCTGCATTACATGTCGTTACTTAGAAATTGGAGTAAAAATTAGGAGAGAAGAAATTTAGGAAAATTGGTTTATTTCCCAAATGGCTGTCTCTTCCTGAAGTACTTATTGTATTTGGTCCTGGCTTTCAAAAGCCTGTAGAGACAAGGCAGAGAAAACACCCAGAAACATTCCCTGTGCCCCAGAGTCTCTGAGCTACTTGGATGGTGCTGGCTTTCATCCCTGTGGTTTCATAATGCATTTTCCTCTCCCAGGCCACATTCAGACACTGCTCCATACAAATGGCAATTCTGTTATCCTTCTGCTAATGGGTAAAATTGTCAACTTACTCTATCTTGACAGTTGCTGTTTTGCAAGAAACTTCTAAAAATTTAATCATTGGGAATGTTTAGTCACCAAATGGACTTTCAAAGGGAGTTTAAAAACAGACAAAAAAGCCTACCTTACCTGCTCAGTAAGGTGTAGTAGCGGGCCCAAAGAGATCACATGTTAATTTTTGAAAATAATGTGATTTTATTCAAATAAAGAGAGGATATGTTCTTAGATCTTGACTCTTAGACACCTTATAAATAAGGGCATCTTGACACAGTCATTCAGAAGGAAGGAAGGTCAAAAAGTAAAACCTGGGTAGAGATGCTGCATAGGAGGTATGTGTCGTGGATGTATTGCTGATCAGACATAGCAGTATTCTAGTTCTGTGACTGTGACTAATTTTGTAATATCTCGAAGCCTCAGTTTCTTTATTTGAAAGATGGGGATACTCATTGAAGCTCTTTCTAGGGTTACTGGGACTATTTAACTAGCTAATACAGTGCTCAGTAAAGGAACTGCCACTGAGTTACAGTAGCAAAAACAATAGCAATTCTATTATTTTTATTAATATTTTATTATTTCTATTATTTTTATTAATCATCAGCTTGTTCTACCTGGTGGTCTCACCAGACCAGCTGGATGAGCCCTTAATTGCTGACAGCTCTTTGGCACAACGGTTCTGATAGAAGACTAGGAGGAGTCTGGTTGTTGACCAGGGATTTTATTTTGCCCGTTAAAATGCTATCATAGTCTTTATGCAAACCAGCCACACACTGGCAGGAAGGAGGCCCTCTCCCAGGAGGTTATCATGAGTCTGTCTTCTTGCAGCAGTGGCTCAAGAGATAAAGTGGTTCCATCTGAAAATTGTGAAGTGTTAGTTGCTCAGTCATGTCTGACTCTTTGTGACCCTGAGGACTGTAGCCCACCAGGCTCCTCTGTCCATGGAATTCTCCAGGCAAGAATACTGGAGTGGGTTGTCATTCCTTTGTTCAAGGGATCTTCCCAACCCAGGGATCGAACCCAGGTCTCCCATGTTGTGGGCAGATTCTTTACCATCTGAGCCACCAGGGAAGCCTGGTTTCGCCTTACTTAGGGAGAAAAAATTCTGCTGATTTTTCTACGTTGGGAATTCCTCACATTGGTCAGAGTGCTGTCCGTTCCATCACCATGCTCCCAGGTCCTTTTGAGAAAAAAGAAAAATAAGCACCAAAAGAGGGAATTTCTCTCTTGTCCCAGATCACTTCTTTAATTGGTTGATTTGAATGTGGCTCCAGAGAACCCAGAGACCATGTTAGGGTTTAATGACTAGATCAGCTGTTTGCACGAGCACTGTCCTAGTTATTTCATACTTTTTGCTGTAGGTCAAAGTGACTAGACATTCTGGTTTTGCAGGAACTGTCCCTAGTGACACGACTCCCAGTGTTTCCTTTTAGCCACTGTATGATGTCATGCAGCCCCTTCATATTCCCCAACCCTACACCGATTGAAGACGTGAAGTGATTGCTCTTGCAAAATGTTAATTGGAAGGATTAAATATCATCCTTCTTTTTTTTTTCTTCTTTCTTTTTCTTTAAATGGAGGCTGGAATTGAAATGGACAAGGTCCAGGGTAGCTGGTAATTGCAATCTGAAAAAGCTGGAGATTCTGAAAAACTGAACTGCAATGTAATCTCTATAGAAGGAGGAGGCACAGATTTGGTTCAACTGGTTTGGAGAGGCAGGCTCAGAGAAGCTCATTAGAGCAAATTGGAAAATTAAGAATCAAACCCCCTCAGGAAAGTGAGTCCAAGTCAGTGTTGGAAGAAAATTAATCAGAGGAAAGCCCTCCAATCAAGGCAGAGTAAGTGGCTCGTGGAATAGAGAGTTCCAGCGTTGACACTCACTATGAAGTTTTTTTCTTTTAACGTGGACCATTCTTTTTTTTTAATGTAGACCATTTTTAAAGTCTTTATTGAATTTGTTACAATATTGCTTCTGTTTTATGTCTTGGTTTTTTGACCACAAGGCACGTGGGATCTTACCTCCCCAACTAGGGGTTGAACCATATCCCCTGCATTGGATGGTGAAGTCTTAACCACTGGATTGCTGGAGTAGGCCCTACAAAGTTTTGAGTAAACACTCTAATTGGATCTTTGTTGATTATTTTCAGTTTCACTTCCTACATTTTCAATGTGTTATTGGCCAATGGAATTCTGACATTCTAGGATTAGGAGGGATGTTGGCAATCACCTAGTCTGACACCCCAATGAGTATATTTTGAAGGCAGGTGTATAGGCCACATTGTGGCTGTATCTCCATCCATGGCCATTATAAATGAGACCTCAAGCATTATGCTGGAAACTTTGTCCATTTGCAAAATTTAAATTGTTCTTTTTTAGGTTGCTTCCCAAAGCATTTTTATATTAGAATTTGACAGATTGTGGTAGGGAAAGGTACTTGCAACTTTATCCTTGGTTTGCCTGTCTGTCTTTGTAATGTTGCCGTTTCAATGGTTCTGTTGTGGACAAAGTGAGCACCTGTCATTTTAGAAAATGGGTGTTAGGGGTCAGAGGCCTCTGACTTAGCCTGGATATTCACAGTCATCAGAAGCTCACAAAATGTTGAATTAACTGGTAATCACTGAGTGATTTCTGATATACTTTTTTTGGGCTGCATTTTTGATTCTGATATCATAGGAGAAAATAATCCCAGCCTAATAATAACAATAATGCAAATTATTATTAAGACAGCTAATTTTACTGAGTGCTTATGAAGTGCCAAATACTGTTCTAAGCATGTGTGTGTATATATATGAAATATATATATATATACACACATACCTGTTGTATATATGTATGTAATTATTCATTTAATACTCATTATGGGTATTGCTTTTCACATATTGTTCAATAAATCATTCTCTATTCCAAGGTCACAAAGATCTCTTTTATTTTCTTCTGAAAGTTTATGTTTTTGTCTTTCACATTTAGCTCTATAATCCTCTGAGAGTTGATTTTTACATATGGCGTGAGTTAGGGGCCCATTGGCAGTTTTCTCCACAAATACCCAATTGTTCCATTACAACTTGTTAAAAGACTCCCCTTTACCCACTAGTCTGCAGTACCGCCTTTCATACATCAGATCTACATATGCATGTGTCTGTTCCTGAATTCTATTTTGTAGTTTCATTTATGTATCCTCGGACCAATACTACACTCTCTTAGTTAACTACAGCTTTTCTAGTTACTACACTGTCTTTAAAATAAGGCTTGGGAACTGGTAGAGTTAATTCTCTCACCTTGTTTTTCTTCCCTAAGAAAAACTAGTTTGGAGAGTTTTTCCTCTTCTAGTTTTTCCTCTAAAATGTTCTAACTAGCTCTAAAAGTTCTAAAGTTGTAAACTTCCTCTAAAAGTTCTAAAGTTTTTCCTCTTCTTTTTCCTTTGCATTTCCATATAAACTTCAGAACAAGCTAGTCAAAAAGGACAAGAATAGCTTGTTCAACTTTTGATTGGAATCACAATGATTTTTCAAAACAATGTGGGAACTGACATTTTTGCAATAAGTTTTCCCGTTTAAGAACATGGACCATATCTCTTTTCTTTAATGACTGAGTAAAGATTTCTAGTTTTTCCCATAGTAGTCACACACTTTTTCTGAATTTATTCTTAGGAAATTGATGCTTAATTGTGCTTAGTTTTTGATGCTGTCATACAGGGTATCTTTCAATAACTTTATTTTCTAGTTTTTATTGGTGAACTATAAACTACAATTTTTGTGTGTGTTGATTTCATATCCTACTATTAATTCTTATGATTTAAATGCTGTTTCTTTTAAGTTTTCTATGTTCATAATAATATCATAAATTGTTTCCAAATTGTGGCTATTGAGAATAATGCTGCACTGAACATGGGATTGCAAGTATCTCATTGAGACAGTGATTTCACTCATTTTGGATGTATTTCCAGAAGAGAAATTACTGGATCAAATGGCAGTTCTATTTTTATTTTTTGAGAACCACCCCCCATACTATTTTCCATAATGGCTACGTGAATATACATCCTCACAGACTGTACAAGGAAGGCTCTGCACTTTGACTTTTAGTTTATCTTACCCGCAAATCCACAACTCCAGTATGGATTTATAGCTTTTACTTTAAATTTGGCAAATGCCCTTAGGATTAAGAAACTTTGAATGCTGAGTTTATCTTTTTGGGTTCTGCCTTATCCTAGATGTTGTCCTAAGAAATCTGTACTATTTTTGTTTGTTTTTTAATACTTTTAATGGAATGTTTTATTTTAGTATTCTATCCAGTTTTAAAAATTATTCTCAAGAAGAAGATTGTTCTGTTGTAATGATGTTCATGTAGTATTTTTGAACTTTATTTCTTTTCAGCAGTGGAAACATTTATTCAAATCGAGTCTTCAGTCAGTTCAGTCGCTCAGTCACATCCAACTCTTTGCAAGCCGATGGACTGTAACGCAACAGGTCTCCCTGCTCATTAGCGACTCCAAGAGCTAACTCAGACTCATGTCCATCGAGTCGCTGTTACTTAAACTCATGTCCATCAAGTTGGTGATGCTATTCTACCATCTCATCCTCTGTCATCCCCTTCTCCTGCCTTCAATCTTTCCCAGCATTAGGGTCTTTTCCAGTGAGTCAGTTCTTCAGATTAGGTGGCCAAAGTATTGGAGTTTCAGCCTCAGTATCAGTCCTTCCAATGAATATTCAGGACTGATTTCCTTTAGGATGGACTGGTTGAATCTTCTTGCTGTCAAGGGACTCTCAAGAGTCTTCTCCAACACCGCAGTTCAAAAGCATCAATTCTTCAGCACTCAGCTTTCTTTATAGTCCAACTCTCACATCCATACATGAATACTGGAAAAACCAAAGCTTTGAATAAGCAGACTTTTGTTGACAAAGTAATGTCTCTGCTTTTGAATATGCTATCTAGGTTGGTCATAACTTTTCTTCCAAGGAGCAAGCGTCTTTTACTTTCATGGCTGCAGTCACCATCTGCAGTGATTTTGGAGCCCCAAAATAAAGTCTGTCACTGTTTTCCATTGTTTCCCCATCTATTTGCCATGAAGTGATGGGACCAGATGTCATGATCTTAGTTCTCTGAATGTTGAGTTTTAAGCCAAATTTTTCACTCTCCTCTTTCATTTTCATCAAGAGGCTCTTTAGTCCTTCTTCAGTTTCTCCCATAAGGGTGGTGTCATCTGCATATCTGAGGTTATTGATATTTCTCCCAGTAATCTTGATTCCGGCTGTGCTTCATCCAGCCTGGCTTTTCTCATGATGTACTCTGCATATAAGTTAAATAAGCAGGGTGACAGTATACAGCCTTGACGTACTCCTTTTCTTATTTGGAACCAGTCTGTTGTTCCATGTCCAGTTCTAACTGTTGCTTCTTGACCTGCATACAGATTTCCCAGGAGGCAGGTCAGGTGGTCTGGTATTCCCATCTCTTTCAGAATTTTCCAGAGTTTGTTGTGATCGACACAGTCAAAGGTTTTGGCATAGTTAATGAAGCAGAAGTAGATGTTTTTCTGGAACTCTCTTGCTTTTTCGATGATCCCGCAGATGTTGGCAATTTGATCTCTGGTTCCTCTGCCTTTTTTAAATCCAGCTTGAACATCTGAATGTTCATGGTTCATGTATTGCCGAAGCCTGGCTTGGAGAATTTTGAGCATTACTTTGTTAGTGTATGAGATGACTGCAATTGTGTGGTAGTTTGAGCATTCTTTGGTTAGGTTTTAGGTTTTCCCTATTTTTTTTCAATTTAAGTCTGAATTTGGCAATAAGGAGTTCATGATCTGAGCCACTGTCAGCTCCCAGTCTTGTTTTTGCTGACTGTATAGAGCTTCTCCATCTTGGTTGCAAAGAATGTAATCAATCTGATTTCGGTGTTGACCATCTGGTGATGTCCATGTGCAGAGTCTTCTCTTGGGTTGTTTGCTATGGCCAGTGCATTCTCTTGGCAAAACTCTGTTAGCCTTTGACCTGCTTCATCTTGTACTCCAAAGCCAAATTTGCTTGTTACTCCAGGTATCTCTTGGCTTCCTACTTTTGCATTCCAATCCCTATAGTGAAAAGGATATCTTTTTTGGGTGTTAGTTCTAGGTCTTGTAGATCTTCACAGAACCATTCAACTTCAGCTTCTTCAGAATTACTGTTCGGGGCATAGACTTGGATTACCGTGATATTGAATGGTTTGCCTTGGAAATGAACAGAGATCATTCTGTCTTTTTTGAGATTGCATCCCAGTACTGCATTTTGGACTCTTTTGTTGACTATGAGGGCTACTCCATTTCTTCTAAGGGATTCTTACCCACAGTAGTAGATGTAATGGTCATCTGAGTTAAATCCACCCATTCCAGTCCATCATCATTCACTGATTCCTAAAATGTCAATGTTCACTCTTGCCATCTCCTGTTTGACCACTTCCAATTTGCCTTGATTCAGGGACTTGACATTCCAGGTTCCTATGCAATATTGTTCTTTATAGTATCCGACTTTACTTCCATCACCAGTTATATCCACAACTGCATGTTGTTTTTGCTTTGGCTCCATCTCTTCATTCTTTCTGGAGTTATTTCTCCACTGATCTCCAGTAGCATATTGGGCACCTCCTGACCTGGGGAGTTCATTTTTCAGTGTCCCATCTTTTTGCCTTTCATGCTGTTCATGGGGTTCTCAAGGCAAGAATACTGAAGTGGTTTGCCATTCCCTTCTCCAGTGGACCATGTTTTGTCAGACCTCTCCACCATGACCTGTTCGTCCTGGGTGGAGAGTTAATTTAAGAGAGTTAAAAATCTTAAGTAATCATAAAACACATAAAACAACCATAGTTGGGATGTTCTGGTGGTTCAGTGGTTGGGAATCCATCCGTCAATTTTGGGGATGCAAGTTTGATCCCTGATCTGGGAGGATCCCATATGCTGTGGGGTGGTTGGGACATGCACCACAATTACTGAGCTTGAATTCTAGAGCCCATGCTCTGCAACAAGAGCTTGCAATGAGAAGCCTGCACACCGCAGCTAGAGAGGAGCCCCCACTTGCTGCAACTAGAGAAAGCCTGGGCACAGCAGTGAAGACCCAACACAGTCAAAAATAAAAATAAGTAAATAAAAATTTAAAAAGTGCCATACTTAAAATTACACAGGCATCAATGGGCCATCCATCTCTTCCAAGAGTCATTTTCCTTCTGGGATTTGGAATTGCTTCCTGCTTCTTATTTGGATCTCGAGTGGTCTATACCTCTTTGTTACAATTATACCTCCGCCCTTTTCACATTAATGGCCCTAAACAATGCCCCTTGTTAATATTAAAATATTAATAAGAAACTGCTAAAGGGAATCAAAAATACTATGACTTATTGAAATTGCTTATTGAATAAATCAATACTGGTGACAATGTCAAATGTTTTCTCCTCAATACAAGGGCCGAGTCTAAAGCTCTTCAGTTACTTGGCTATATCTTAGCTTTTGGTCACTTCATATCCTTTTGCTGCTCTGGATCCGATTTATTACACTTTGCCATCAGAAAGCTGGATTTACACCCCTTGCCAACTGTGTGGTCCTTGTCCTCTCTCCCTCTCTTCCTCCCTTTGCTTCTTCTTCTTTTCCTTCTTTCCTTTCCCTTCTTCCTTCCTTTTAGTACAATACTGATTTTTGCCAGTAGTCTAGCAAGCTAGTTGTAGACTATGAAAGCATCTTAAAAGTCCCCTGAGGCTCTACTCTTAACAGAGCTGGTGAATAAGAATCTTTAGGAAATGGTGAGTTGGCCAAGTGAAACTCTTCCTAGTGATGGAGGTAGGAAGTGGCAGGGAGAAAAAGAGTGCACACTGACCCAGTGTCGTTGGTGGCCAGGACCTATTTTCAATTACATGAAATCAGAAGTCGATTTACCAGATGTTGTTTCTTTATGAAGTGGGTATGCCCTATGCTTTTTGCTTTGAAAGTTGGGTAGAATTCAGGTGGATGTGTAGGAATCTTCGATAACCCATTAGAACATAATTTATACATATTTTCTCCCTATCAGGCCAGTTAGGGAAAAGAGAGCTTTGGTTTATTTCTCTTTTAAGTGCAGAAGATAAAATGAAACAAACAAAGCCAAACAAGCATCTACAATTGAGTCGCTAAAATGACCACTGAAAGTTTTACAAATGGAACGAGTCTTTGCAATGGATTTGAGAATTTGGCTATGGAATTAAGACTGACGTGTTACTTCACGGTTCACCTGAAACTATCACAACATTGTTAATTGGCTATACCCGAATACAAAATGTTTTTTAGTGTTAAAAAAAATAAAAGTGAAATTAAAAACTTTTTAAATTTTTTTAAAAAATTTACACACATTTAAGAAAGAACTAATAAGCATTACGCCTGATGTTAATGAGTTCATTTATTTATAGGGCACCAGGCACACATTATGCTAAATGAAAACACAATAAATGAAAAGCATTCCTTACAAGAAAAAAAAAAGACTGAAGGGTAAGCTGAAGAGTTCCTCTACACGTATAGAGCAGCATTTCTCAGGCTAACTTTTTCATGCTCATACCCCACTAGCAAAGAAGTTATTGGCAAGCTTTATTTTCTAAGTTTGTATTATGAAAGCAATATATTTCACTTTCTAAATAGAACATTGTATTAAATATTGAATGTGCTTTTTCAAAATACTATTCCTTGCCCCCACTCCCATATTGTCCCCTCTACCCATTACCCTGTGCCTGAGGGTCAGTGAACAGCACAATTCAACTGCCCTGCTCACGATGCTATGAATCTATTGTCAATTCTGGCAAAATGTCTCAGGGTATTCTTTTTAGGAAGTTTAACAGCAAACTTTGCAATGTTAAATACAGTAGGGGAAGATGTGGTAATTCTTTAAAAATAATGCAAATGCAGTGGTTTAAGTGTCTGGATGAGATACTTCTTAAAAATTGTTATTTTGACACAAATTATGTTGTTTGAGAGATTCAAATGGGCCATTGATATTATTATGATTTTTGACTAAACAAAATCTTTCATTTACCTCTCCCAAGCCGTAGAAAGAAGCTTCTAATTTTCTGTATTATGTCTAGTGGCTAGAAAAACAGATCATAGGAAAATAAGGGAACAGGATACAGAGGAAAATTTTTCCTAAGTCAAGAAATATGCCAAAACAGGAATTCTTCTCAATTCCTGAGTGCCTCATATACAGCTGGGTGTGTAGGTGATAATTAGTAAATATGTTTAGACCAGCAATTGAAATTTCCTGTATAGCCATATATATTTAAAACTAGACTTGTTATTTTGTGGAGAAGATGTCAGATAAAGTAGCAGAGACACAGAGAAAACTGGAGTAAACAGATCTTGGCATTAAATGTCATCTTCTGCCTCTTATTATGTGACTTTCAAAAAATTGCCTACCTCCTGAGCCTCAGTTCTATCATCTGTAAAACAGAAATTATAATACTTTGCAACATTATTATTTATAAGGATTAGAAAGCATGTATGTTTAGACAACAAGGATTTGCTGTATGGCACAGGGAACTGTGTTCAACATCTTGTAATAACTCATGATGGAAAAGAATATAAAAGGATATCTATATTTATGTGAATCTCTTTGCTGTATACCTGAAACTACCACAATGTTATAGATCAGCTATACTTCAATAAAAAATAATAAATAAAATTTAAAAAGAAATAGTATATATAAAGTGCTCACACATACTTGTTCCCTGTTCAGTGGCAGGCACTATTATTATTGGTAAAAAAAAAAAAAGAACAACAATATTAACTTCAAAATTCTTTTATTAGGGAAAGTCTTCCTTGAGCTAACTCCCTTCTAAATCCCTATAGCTGAGCCTGGCTTCACCCCAAGTTTCAGAAACATGTAGCCTTGGCGTGAACTCTGCACCCAGTCCCTTTTCTGTAATCCCCATAGACCCCAAGTTCATCTGACCCCAAAGTGCCTTAGTCAAAGGGGAATTAATGGGACATTTTGCCAAAAATGCTGAATGGAGATCTTCCAAGGACAGAACATTCTGGAACCCACAGTGCTTTATATCCTCTTCTCACATTCTCACAGTGACTGAGTTCAAAGCAAAGCTGGAGGGAAAGCTGTCTAAGATCTGGACCCAAAAAAAGCCAAGAGTTTTTTTTTTTTCTTTGAATCTGTGTGTTGTAAACAGTATGTACCAGCATCATATTTAGATTCCTTTTGGCAAATTAGCTGGTCTTATTAGCAATAAAGTTAATTTTTAAAAAATGAAACAACTTTTAAGCTGAAAAGTAATTCTTTGAAAAAAAATCACTGTGATGATTTTAATATTACTTTTTAATGTTATTATATTAATTTTATATGCTGTGGCTCAAGTGACAGCAGTTGTACCATTGAAAATTTGATCATCTTATTTGCAAATACAATTTTTAAAAACATTGACAGTCATATAATTGCTAAAAGTATTTTCTTTTAAATTCCATGGGTGTGTGGAGGGGATGTTTTCTTAAGTTGTGTTAGAAGCCAAATGCTTTCTTTTATTCATCTTTGGATCAGCACAACCTATTTAGCATAGTGACTGATACATAAAAGATAATAAATAAAAGTTTGTTGATTAAATGGAGAAATAGATGAATAAAGTTTGTTTCTGGCATGAAATGGTGGAAAGAGCACTTTACAGAAACCCAGAAAACCTCCATGTGGCCTTGGCTTTATCACTGATTCACTGTGTAACTTAGACAAGTGACTTAATTTCTCTGAGGCAGACTCTTCTGATGATGGAGGCAAAGCAGTATAATACTACTGATCTTGTAGGAATGTTCGGCTGGCCTCATAAGACTGGCAAGCCTTATATGCAGATGAAATAATGAATATGCTTTATAAACAGGAATGCATGATACAAATGACGATTAAATATATATATAACTCTGCCACTTAAGTTCATAATCAAATTGCCACTGGTTTCTGAGAAGCCAATCAAGTTGGGAATAGCTGATGTTCTCACTTAGGCTGTGCTGTATAATGACATAAATAATAGTAATAATAATGACAATGACTGCCATTAATTGAGCAGTTATTATAAGCTAGGTCTTGTGCTAGACATGGCACATTATTTGTAATCTTCACAACAGCTCTATAAGACAGAAGTTACCATTACCTTTATCTTACAGACAAGAAAATGGGAACTCAAGTCATATCCTTCACTTGATCTGTTTGACACCAGTGTTCATACCCTTTCCACTAGACCATGATGCCCTTTACAGAAAGTTTTACAAGGTTTTCAGCTCCACTGTGATAACAGGTTCCTTAACGCAGCAGATTTCATTGAATCCTCACCACAACCAACGAGGTGTGGTGTTATTATATTGTATCCATTCTGGAGAAGGCAATGGCACCCCACTCCAGTACTCTTGCCTGGAAAATCCCATGGATGGAGAAGCCTGGTAGGCTGAGTCCATGGGGTCACTAAGAGTCAGACACGACTTCACTTTCACTTTCACTTTTCACTTTCATGCATTGGAGAAGGAAATGGCAACCCACTCCAGTGTTCTTGCCTAGAGAATCCCGGGGACAGGGGAGCCTGGTGGGCTGCCGTCTATGGGGTCGCACAGAGTCAGACACAACTGAAGCGATGCAGCAGCAGCAGCAGCAGAGATGAAAAAACTGAGTCCTAGAAAGGCTAGGGAACCAGATCTGTTTGATTCCAAAGCATGGTTCTAGACTTTGTAATATTGTGTGTATGTGATTATGTAGAAACAGTGGGATACACCTAATTTTCTATTTTCTATTGTCTGAAAGGCAAGAATGCAATCATAATATGTAATAGTCCTTCCATACCAGGTGACCTTTGCCTTTGTAGAAAAAAGTTTCAGGGGTAACTTTTTGTATAAGACAGAAAAGGGCCTGAAAGTAATCTCAGTGGAGTTCGTGGAAATTTGTGCCTGCCAAATTTTGTGCAGTCATTTCAGCTGGGGGAAATGCTGCTGCTGAGTCTTATTACCCCAGGAGCTTCAGAGTTCACACCCAGACTCCAGTGCTGCTAGGAGGCAGCGTGGGACCAAAATCCTGTAGATCCCAAGCTCCCAGTAGAGTCATTCATTCAGAGAACAGGGATCCTGGGAACAAATGGGCTTGTGTAAGTGTGGCCCTTTCCTTTTGGCACTGGTGTCTGGCATTCCGTGGATGCAGCAGCAGAAGTGGCAGCTCCCTAGGGGTCTTCAATTTCTGATGCACAAGGGGCTTTGGTGCTGGTGGAAGGTCCCTGCGATGGGGACTGAGTGGGGACTTTCTGCCTCTGAGAGCTTGGGTTTTCTCATGCTGGTCTTGGGCGTTGCTATTGGACGCCTAAACTGCTTTTCATAAAATAAAATTCAAAATATCCTCCTCCTAATTAAATGAGCCAGGGTGGATTCTGTTTCTGGCAAATAAAACTCGTGCCAGATTCAGTAGTCACGAAATTTAATGAATAGGAGGGCTTGGCCATTTCAGAAGACTTTGCTTGCTGCTGGTGCTCTGAGCGGAAGGTCAGGTCTGTCCTCTCCACCGTCCAGTGGCGCCGAGTAAGGGGGGCTCAAGCCCTGTATTTCTCAATGCTTCTACTGCTGTGGTGTGCTGGAGCCTGCTTCTACTGGCTTCTGAAAGTTGAGTGTTACATTTTCAGGAATTTTATGAGTCTGTTGACAACTCTGATAGCTTGAAATCAACTATGTTGGGAGTATTTATATTGCAGAAACTTGCAAATGCTACAAATCAGGCCTCCCCCACTTCCCAGTCGGTTAAACATTTGCCAGCCTATCACTGCCCTGATATCGGATAATTCTGTACTCTTTGCTGCAAGATAGTTTATGAAATGTTCTGCTAAGCCTCAGTCAATGTCGACAGCTTTCTAAGACTTTTACTAGGAATCCATCTCAAATCAGAACACAAGACTTGGAAGAACTTTGCCAGCGTTGTTTCCTCAACCTAGAGAACTCTTCCATTGCTCTTCTGCCCAGCAAACTTCAAGATCTAGAACCAATTAATCACCTTCCTTAGGCCTTAACTGACTCCTCCAACAGAATCAATTATTCCTTCTTCTGAGTGCCTCTCCCACTTTTAGCATTTGGCTCATGAATGCACTCACTTCATTATTGTTCTTAAAACATTACACAGTGCTCACACATGTCACACTCTTTTCTAAGGCATGCTAGTGCCTAAGATATATTTGCTTACTATGTTCGTATTTACTGCCCAACAAGGGAGGTACAATTATTGCACCTATTTTATAGGTGAAGAAACAGTGGCACAGAGAGTTAGGTAACTTGTCCGTGGCCACACGTCTTAGGATTTACATAGCCTGGCTTAGGATCTGTGTTCTTGTTTTTATGTAGCTGCCTCCCTAGAGATTGTAAAAATTGGATTGGGGGCAGGAGGAGAAGGGGACGACCGAGGATGAGATGGCTGGATGGCATCACTGACTCGATGGATGTGAGTCTGAGTGAACTCCGAGAGATGGTGATGAACAGGGAGGCCTGGCGTGCTGCGATTCATGGAGTCGCAAAGAGTCGGACACGACTGAGCGACTGAACTGAACTGAACTGAACTATCCCTCTGGCTGGGACACTCTGCTCATCGTTCCTGATTCCATGCAAATGTCATTGCCTCAGGGAAGTCTTCTCTTTCTCCCTCTGCCACATCTACTGTGTAGATTATCGGGAGCTTTGTGGAATTCATCAAAGCATCTGGGACTAAGGCTGATACAGCCAGCACTCAGTAATTTCTTGCTGAATACAAGACTTAAGAGAAAGATTGAGGAGGCTCTTCCTGTGATCGCCTCAAAGAAACCATTCCATTCTTTACTTGAGTAATTGCCTCAATTCTTCACCTGGTTATAGCCTTCAGTATAAGGCCACATGTGTTGCTTTCAGAACTTGCTTCTACCTCCCATCACTTTCTTTTTCCCTTCTGGCAGAAGATTATTAGTGTTGTGGAAGTTGAAGTCCAGCTTGACTCCAGTGGAGGCTGTGTGAAGTGTGGTCCTGTGTTGGGGATGGTGGTATTAACTGTCTTCCCTCTGGGGTCCTACCTTTCCAGGCACAGCTCTGTATATGCCATGGTGGTTTCCTTGTTTCTAGTATAGGGTGGTGTTTGTCATCCGGGAAGCTGTGGAGAAGAACCTATACCCTAGAATGCACCAAACCCAAGTGAAACATGCCGAGGGACAATCAGTGATAGCCCCAGGAGCTAAGTGTGGGTCAATTTGGTCTGTAATTAGGCCAAGTTATTTCCTAATTCCACCTCTGGGGTGTTTCTAGGGAACAGGATTTGCCTCCCATGGCTGGGACGGGCAGTCTCTGTTCTTCCTGGACAGCCCTGGAGTGAAGACTCTGAAGGAGAGGAGGTTGGACACAGCCTCTACAAGCACTCGGCTCACTGTTCAGACTCAGTAATAGCAACCACACGGTGCTGCCAAGGCCCTGCCGTGCCTGGAGGGCTTGGTTCCTGTTCTTATCCAGCTAGATCTCTGACTATAGCCAGGCTGAAAATGACATGGCCTGCTCAGTAACCCTCAATATCCTCTTACGGGATTCTCTGACTCAGAACTCACAGACAGGATGTGAGCTCAGCTTCTTGCATACCTTCACACACATGGGCATGGTCCTGTGTTTCCCCCAGTGTTAATTGGGGTGGGAAGAAATGCTAAACATGTGTGTGTGGGAGATGGAAAGGAATTTCTTGGGAAGACTCTTTGAAGAGACACTTGGTGGGCTACAGAGGAGGACGGCTTTTCCTTCCTGAATTTTTGCCCTTTTGTCCAGCTCTCAGCATTAAACCCAGGAGTGACCACCCAGTGGGCACAAAGCTGATCTCCTTTTCTTTAGTCTCTCAACTTCTTGTCCGGACAGAGATGCCGGATTCACTGTACTTAAGCAATGCCTCATCATATCCAGCTGTTTCTATCAAACCAAGTCTTTCCTGTCCATTCTGGTCAACAAAGTGGTCCATCGACTCAACCCAGTGTTCCCATACTCCCATATACCTCTTATCGTTCTTTCCTTTAGCTTCTATGCTGCCAGCTGGTCAGTTTCCTTCTAATTTATCCCATATTTCCTGTTAGTTCTTCCAACTTAGTTTTGACGTTTATCCTTACTGGAAAGGCCAGCTGCTTCAAAACAACCTCAAAATACCACCATCATCACCATCAACATGACCCTTATCATCTATTAGCCCATCCTTTACACCAGGCTCTGTGCTAGGGCTTTCCATGAATTAATCCATTTAATTCTCATGATAATCCTATGAGGTGAGTACTATTATTACCCCCACTTTACAAAGGAGAAAACTGAGGATCAAAGAGATTGAGTGACTTGTGAAGGGCCTCAAGGGTATTAAGCTTATACCATATCAAGGATCTGAACCTAGAGCTGTCTGATATCAAAGCCAGAACTTAAAAAACTTTTAAATTATTGTCTTTGTCTGTGCTGGGTCTTCGTCGCTGTGCTGGGGCTACTCCCAGGCTGTGGTGCATGGGGTTCTCATTGTGATGGCTTCTCATGTGTGGAGCACAGGCTCTCGGGCATGGGCTCAGTAGCTGGGGCACCTGGGCTTAGCTCCACCAAGGCATATGGAATCTTCCCGGGCCAGGGATCGAACCTGCATCCCTGAATTAGCAGGTGGATTCTTAAGCACTGGACCACCAGGGATGTTCAAAGTCAGAGCTCTTAATCCTGATAACATATAGCCTCCTGTTGACCCCAGGCTTTCTTACCTTGAATTCAATCAGCGTTCACATATGTAGTTTAGGGTCTGTCCTTGGGCATTTGGGTATTGAATACAAAAGGGAATTCTTATTAGATCAGATGATTCAACACCTTTTTTAGTAATTGAGAAAACTGAGTGCAAGAGGGGCAGAAAAACTTGCCGAAGACTCCGAAGTAGGTTAATGGAGGAACCAGAACCTGGTCCCAGGTCTTCTGACTGAGGCACACCCAGTGCTATTTCCAGCACAGCACGGAGCATCCATTTGTGTTCTTGAAAATTTGTTCTCCATAAACTTCAAAATTATTAATCTTGCCTACTCAGTTCAAGTACTAGTTACTAGTACTCAAGTTCAAGTACTAAGCATTGAAGTCATATTTCACACTTCCAAAATATATTCCCAGTCTTATATAAGATGTGGAAACATAATGGTTTACATGGTGGTCACTGAATGGAAAATGCGGAAGATGCTGGCGGTGCCCGGCACATAGTTCATTCAGTAAGCACTTTTCAAGTGAATGAGTGGATGAATGAAATGGTGTCAGGAAGACTAGAATTGAATTTGAGCTGGGGGGTGTCTCCAGGAATATGGATGAAGTTTTGCAACAAAGGAAAAACACCCAGCTTTGAATGCTGCTGACAAGCTGGTCTTTAAAGAAAATTACAACACATATGTATGGAGAGATGAGTCACGGGAAAAGAGTTATTGAACCTGACAGGCATGGTGAAGAGAACAGAAGTGGTCTCTGACTGCTCAGGAAATATGCTGAACATCTGCTCGGCATCAGCCAGACTATCTCTGCCTTCTGGCTGATGGGATGTGCCCCCATGTCAAGAGGTGGCCTCTCACGTTTGGCATTGTCATTCGGAGCTCTGAAAAATGTGGTTACTGCAGAGGGTAAAGTGCCAGGTGTTTCAGGCATGCTCCTGTACGGTATTTCTAGCTCGGTGCTCTTCAAACTTTAATGAGCATATGAGTCACTTGAGCAACTTTTCAAAGGGCTGATTCTAATTAAATAGGTCTTGGGTGGAGTTTAAGATTCTGTATTTCTTACACACTAACAGGTGACGCTGATGCTGCTGATCTGAACAATACTTTGAGTAACAGAGTTCTAGGTGCTGCTCCATGGAAAAATACTAGGGAAGGCAACAATTGAAAGTAGTTCTCCAGACTTGTAAACACAGTGGGGGAAGGAGACGGTGGGGCAAATTGAGAAAGTAGTATGGAAACATATGCATTACCATATGTACACTAGATAGTCAGTGAGAATTTGCTGTATGGGGCAGATCTGTGACTACCTAGAGGGGTGGGATGGGTGGGAGGTGGGAGGGAGGGTCAAGAGGCAGGGGACATATATGTACCTCTGGCTGATTCATGTGGATGTATGGCAGAAATCAACACAATATTCTAAAGCAATTATCCTTCAATTAAAAATAAATACATAAATAATGTAAACTGTAAAAGAAGCAAACAGAAATACTGTACTGTATATGTAAAATGTGTTAAGGGAGTGTTAAAAGTTCTCATCTCCAAAAGAAAGAAAGAAAGTAGTTCTTGTTCAATTCCTTAACATTATCCTCAGATCTAGGACACCCACTCAGGACCAGATTTCCAGCAGTGGGCTGGCCTCCCAGGTGGTAGTTATGATGCTTTTCTGGGGGCTGAATGGATTTGAGAGTCAAGGAGATGTTATGAGATTGCAAATCAAAGAGATCAAAACTCATACTTCCTACAGATTTACATCTAAAGTCCACATGAAGAAAATCTGAGTCACTTAGAGATTTATCTTCATTTCTAGGGCCTAGCACATAGTAGGCCATTCTATTAAAAATGCCAAATGAATGAATAAGGGAAAAGAGGAGAGACTGTAATAATAAAACAAAATCTAGAGTCATACTACATCTCTCTAAAATAAGCTTTACTTACAGGATTAAGAACTATGCCCCAAAGTCAAGTAAACAAAAATAGATGTCTGAAGGACCATACCTCAACACTCAGACATATTATTTATGGAAAAATTCTAAGTCCTCACTTGGAGCCTATTTGTACTTTTTTTAATGTTTAAATAAAAGAGTGAAATGGTTTATTATCAATATAAACAGAATGATGTGATATCTCACCTTTTGTAAGATTTTACAGTCTGCAATTCACTTTAAAAATAGCTTTATTGAGATATAATTCACATATCATAAAATTTACCCTTTAAAGGTGTTATTTGTGCTTACTTTACAACCTATTTTATAGAGCTTGGCTGTCTTAGTAGATGAGAAAAGGCAAGTTAAAGGGGTTTGGAGAGGACAAGAGACAGATAAAGGCAGGCAAAAGAAAAGATGATGCTAAGAGACAAGGNCACATATCATAAAATTTACCCTTTAAAGGTGTTATTTGTGCTTACTTTACAACCTATTTTATAGAGCTTGGCTGTCTTAGTAGATGAGAAAAGGCAAGTTAAAGGGGTTTGGAGAGGACAAGAGACAGATAAAGGCAGGCAAAAGAAAAGATGGGGCTAAGAGACAAGGCAAAAATAATATTAAAAGAAGCACAGAGAAGTACCAAGAAAGTACAGTAATCTGGAATTATTTAGCTTGGTGGAAACCCATTTCTACTACACTTCAAAATATCCCAAGAGGATGACTATATACAACCTGGGATAATAATGGATGTTCAGGTAAAGAGTCTGCCTGAAATGTGGGAGGCCCAGGTTTGATCCTAGGGTCAGGAAGAACCCCTGGAGAAGGAAATGGGAACCCACTCCAGTATTCTTGCCTGGAAAATCCCATGGATGGAGGATCCTGGCGGGCTACAGTCCATGGGGTTGCAAAGAGTCGGACACGACTTCATTTTCATGGTGATGTCTTTGAGTTGTCAAGGAGAGGTTGAGTTGTATTCAATGTACTCTGCTTAGGAAGCCAAGATAACTGTGATCTATTAACACATTTTCTTTACAAGGGTAATAAGAAATATATTTTAAAAGAAGTTTTGGGTGCTTTAAGGAGTACTCAGCTCTCTCCACAATGAGTCAGTCTACAGGGATTCCAGAAAGTCCCGATGTTTTACAGTATGAACTGAGAGATGGGACCAAACTCAGCCACATGCACTTGGCCCTGCTGGCTCGTGGCAAGAAGTCCTCCTCAGCACCACATGTGTGATCGAGAGTGTCCAGGCTTTGATTATGGCACATCTTCCTCCCGTGGGTACCATCCTCCCCTTTCCTTTTGGCACCTGACTCTCTCCTGAGATCCTCTCGATTCTATAACTTAAAACTTCCTCAGTGGGAAACAGAATGGTCCTGAATCTGAGAGCAAAGAAAATGCTGGAAGACTTTCTGTCAAATTTTCCTTTGGTTTAAAAATCTGAAACTCATTTTCTCCTCTGACCCATCCCCAGATGCCTGGGGAAGGAAAACACCTGGATACACAATGCCAGGAGCCACTGTCTGAGCTCTCTTCAGTTCAGTTCAGTTCAGTTGCTCAGTCGTGTCCGACTCTTTGTGACCCCATGAATCGCAGCACACCAGGCCTCCCTGTTCATCACCATCTCTCGGAGATCACTCAGACTCACATACTCTGCATAGAAGTTAAATAATCAGGGTGACAATATACAGCCTTCACATACTCCTTTTCCTATTTGGAACCAGTCTGTTGCTCCATGTCCAGTTCTAACTGTTGCTTCCTGATCTGCATATAGGTTTCTCAAGAGGCAGGTTAGGTGGTCTGGTATTCCCATCTCTTTCAGAATTTTCCACAGTTTATTGTGATCCACACAGTCAATGGCTTTGGCATAGTCAATACTTTTATACAATTTAAAGAAGAAATTTATTTTATTTATTTTTGCCTGTGCTGAGTTTTGTTGCTATGTGGACTTTTCTCTAGTTGAGGAGAGTATGGACTACTCTCTAGCTGTGATGCGTGGGCTTCTCATTGTGGTGGCTGCTCTCATTGTGGAGCATGGGCTCTAGGACATTCAGGCTTCAGGGGTTATGGCTCCTGGGCTCCAGAGCACAGGCTCAGTAGCTGTGGCGCATGGGCTTAGGTGCTCCAAGGCATGTGGAATCTTCCAGGATCAGGGATTGAACCTGTGTCTCCTGCATTGGCAGGTGGATTCTTTACCACTGAGCCACCAGGGAAGCCCTGAGCACTCTGATTCCTGATTGTGCAACACGCTTCCTAGTCTCTTGCTTTGAGGGGCTACATGATTATAGGGTTTAAAGTTTAAGAAAGTTTAGTCACTCAGTCGTGTCCAACTCTTTGCAACCCCATGACTGTAGTCTACCAGGCTCCTCTATCCATGAGATTTTCCAGGCAAGAATACTGGAGTGGGTTGCCATTTCCTTCATAGGGTTGGGCAAGTAATTTTCTGCACCTATGTTTCCTCATTGTAACATGAGGATGATAATACCTGCCCTGCCAACTCACAGTGTTAGTGTGAGGTTTAATAATAACTTTAAAAAGTGGGTCAAATATATTGAGTACTTACTATTTTTTTTTTTCAGGTATCATCTGCATATTATCTCACTTAATCCTTATATTAATGTTGGAAGTCAATAGCTTTATCATCCCTGTTTTGCAGATAAGAACACTAATTAATAGAGGTGACTGGACCAAGATCACCACGGCTAAGAACTGGTGGGGCCTGATCTTGAAGACAGGACCTCTGAGTTCAGAAATTATACGGGATAATGCCTACAAAAGCATTTTTTTGCAAGCTGAAGAGATCTCAGAAACACATGAGGTTAATACTTGGTCTAGGATTAATTTATAGGACCACACTGGAGTCCACCTCCTACCTTTGTCTCCCTAATGTGACTTTCCTGGCTTAGCCCTTTCCAGGCCCAGTGGACTTAAGAAACTTCACAGCTTTTCCTTTGAAGCTTTTCCAACAAAAACTTCTTATGTTGTTTTTCCTGATGGTTCTGGATCACTGGCATCTTTGGCTATAGGATCTTGGAGATCATTGCTGAAATTTGAGTCTTCGACATCACGATAATTGACGTATCACTTGTAATAGCCTGACTCCTTACTGGGGAGAAATGCTTCCCCTAATCTTTGGAAAGGAAGCAGCTAAACTATTGTCTTCATTATTATTGGGAAAATCGGCCACTGTACTTCTAGGATCAAAATGACCAGGAGGACACCTTGCACAGATCCCCAGTGGATGCTATTTTTCTTTTCCCTTCCCTGTGCACCATCTCAGATGGAAAAGTGCTGCCTGGTCTGCTAAGGTAAGAAGTACTGCTGATAAGGGCTTCTCAGGGTTGTTGGAATAGTTTCAGGATTTGTGAGTATATCATTTCATCTCTGGACTTCCCCTTCATTGCAAAATATCTGTTTCCTTGGGTGTGCTTGCCCTACAGAAGGAAAAATTCCTCAGTCTCAGATTTCTTCCGGGCTACTTCCTGTTTCTTTCCTATGGTTAGTTCTGGTCATCTTTGCCCTGGTGTGTGACTCAGTCTAGGAGCATTTCAGATTTATCCAACTTTATCCCACTCATAAACATATATTACTTTTTTTTTTTTTTCCCTACACTCTCTTACACAGACTATCCCAAACTCTTGGCATGATTTTCTGTTTAGGCTTAGAGCCACAGTCAAGTTTACAGTTAAGGGCTGTTCTTTTGATTACTCTTCAAGCCTTTTTTGACTTCCATGTTTCAAAACCTCTGATGCTATCAATACTTTACCAGCCATCACCTATGGAAGCCCTTGATTCTAGTGGATCTTTCTGACTGACACAGCCAGTTCCTCTTATATCACCACCTTGATAGGATGCCATCAGCTCTATACCTGCACCATTTCCCTTCCAAACCCACCATTCCACACTCTGCTCCCTCCTTCCTTTAAATTAATATGTTTGCTTTTCAGAAAAAGATTAGGAAGAACTGATGGTACATGCAACTGGAACCAAGGAAGACTGCCAGGCACCCAGATGATAACATTCCTCTTTCTCTAATCAATAATTCATTTGGAACTTGGATGTGTGAGGAAAAGGAGACTCAGCCTGACATAGCCCTTCACAAACAAAAGAGAATGAGCAGAAGTTGAAAACAAAATGCAGTTTGGGACATGGACCAAACAAATGAAAACATCTTGCAGCGTGATAAAGACTGTGTAAACTTCTTTATGTTTCAATGGGATTGCTTTTGCAAAATGGAAGGGCATTGCTTATATTTTCTTTTGAAATGTATCTGTGTTGTGTAAATACAGCAATTGTAGCTTTTGACTTGTCCTTCTACCCCAAAGTCTTACATAATTTTAATGCTGCGGTTTGATGGAGGCACAGACTTATATCATATCACATATGATATCATCAGATCACAGCAAATAAAATACCCAGCAAAGGAGATTATTACCCTTACAGATGAGGACAGGTCCTGTCTTCCTCTGGAGAGGTCCACAGGATCAGAAATTTCAGGAATGATTTGTTGTGGTTCAGTCGCTCAGTTGCGTCCGACTCTTTGGGACCCCATGGACTGCAGCCAGGCTTCAATTCCTTCACCATCTCCTGGAACTTGCTCAAACTCACTTTCATTGAATCACTGATGTCATCCAACTATCTCGTCCTCTGTCATCCCCTTCTCTCCTCCTTCCTTCAATCTTTCCCAGCATCAGGGTCTTTTCTAATGAGTCAGAAATGATTAACTGACTTCAAAGGTCCAAGATGCCCATACATGAGAACACTTGGGTCCCTTCTCTGTAAATGCTCTCTTTGTTCCCATCAGGTTTATTCCCTGCTTTTTCTGCTCTCTTTCCCATGCCCTAATTTTAGTCTCATTATGTTTGTGGGGCTTGTGTTTAGTTGCTAAACCGTGGCCCTTTTCACATTCCTCTCTAGACAGGTGAACATATCAAGTGTCTGCATGAGTCGTCCCCCGGTGAGGCCACCAGTTTCCCCATAGAACAGTCCATGGCTGGGTCCCATTTCCCCATCTTTGCTCCTGGACCCTGATCATCATGGCCAAAGCTTGGTCTGCTCTCTGCAGTCTCAACGCCCCAGTTCGAGATCTCAGCAACTTGGGGGAAGTTCCTCCTCCTCAACCCATCCAGCTGGATCTCCAACACTCCTCTGCCCATCTTTGCTGTGGAGGTTCATTTCCTTCCTGTTTTTTTTTTTTTTTTTTAGGGAAAGTAAAACCACATTTATTCACAGGGAACATAGTATGTTGCCCTTGAGGAAATTGTTTTTACAACATTTTACAAAATTTAACTGTATTTGATTAACACTATTCTGTTAGTCAGAGAAGGCAATGGCACCCCACTCCAGTACTCTTGCCTGGAAAATCCCATGGACAGAGGAGCCTGGAAGGCTGCAGTCCATGGGGTCGCTGAGGGTTGGACACGACTGAGTGACTTCACTTTCACTTTCATGCATTGGAGAAGGAAATGGCAACCCACTCCAGTGTTCTTGCCTGGAGAATCCCAGGGACAGCGGAGCCTGGTGGGCTGCCGTCTATGGGGTTGCACAGAGTCGGACACGACTGAAGCGACTTAGCAGCAGCAGCAGCAGCATTCTGTTAGTTTCTGGTGTACAGCTTCAGATTCTTTTCCTTTATAGGTTATTATAAGATATTAGATATTGTTCTCTGTGCTATACAGTAAATCCTCCTTGTTCATCTATTTTATATACAGCGGCATCTGTCTGTTACTCCCGTACTCCTAATCTGTCCCTCTCTTCCCTTTCCCCCTGTGGTACCCTTAGGTTTGTTTTCTATATCTGTGAGTCTGTTTCTGTTTTGTAAATAAATTGATTTATATTATTATTTTTTTAGATTCACACATAAGTGATATTATCAGTACATGGTGTTTGTCTTTCTCTGACTTACTTCACTTAGTGTGATAATCTCTAGGTCCATCAGTATATGACATTATTTCATTCTTTTATACAGCTGAGTAATATTCCACTGTGGGTGTATACACACATACCACATCTTGTTTGTTCATTCCTCTGTTGGTGGACACTTCAGTTCAGTTCGGTCGCTCAGTCGTGTCCAACTCTTTGTGATCCCATGAACTGCAGCACGCCAGGCCTCCCTGTCCATCACCAGCTCCCAGAGTTCACCCAAACTCATGTCCATCGAATCAGTGATGCCATCTAGCCACCTCATCCTCTGTCGTCCCCTTCTCCTCCTGCCCCCATTCCCTCCCAGCATCAGGGTCTTTTCCAATGAGTCAACTCTTCGCATGAGGTGGCCAAAGTATTGGAGTTTCAGCCTCAGATCAGTCCTTCCAATGACACTTAGGTAACTGCTATTTCTTAGCTATTGTGAATAGTGCTAATATAAGCATTGTGATGTGTGTATCTTTTGGAATTAGAATTTTCATCTTTTTCCAGATCTGTTCTCCAGGGTGGGATTGCAAGATCATGTAGCAAGTCTATTTTTTACTTTCTTAAGGAATCTCCATACTGTTCTCCATAATGACTGTATCAACTTACATTCCCACCAATAGGGTAACAGGGTTCCCTTTTCTCCACACCCTCTCCAGCGTTTATTGTTTGTAGATTTTTTGATAATGGCTATTCTGACTGGTGTGAGGGGGTACCTCATTGTTGTTTTGATTTGCATTTCTATAATAATTCCCCATGTGGAATACAGTCCCCTGGGTTGCAAAGAGTCAAAACTGAGCACACTCACACACAATATTTTTCCATGTGCCTGTTGGCCATATGTATGTCTTCGTTACCCTTGATTTTTTTTTTTTTTTTAATTTGGAAGATTTTGCCTACGGGCAGGTTTTCTCACACTGCTTCCTCTCTCTTTGTCCTTCTGTTTTCCTTTGTGTGTCTGACTCTCAGTTCTACATCTGTATATTATCTTATATGAAATACCTGCTATGAAGTAGTATTGTCACTTGCTAGTAAATTAAAAAAAAAAAATTTTTTTTTTTTTCTATGAATTCGGGAAAGGACCAGAGCTTGAAATTCAGGAAACACCTAGATAGAACCCAAGAATGCAGCCTGAATGGGGAAGCAGATGTGGCAGAATGGGGAACTTAGCTGGACTTAGCCCTCTCCTTCCTCCCAGAGACCCGGTCCCACCTTGCTTTGTTTCCTCTTCCCAGCTCTCCTCCCTTATAGCTCCTTTTGCAGCCAATAATTTCTATAGAGCCACCACTTCCCCTCCTCGATGCAGTGCAGATTCTGCCCCCGCCCCAGGAAAAATCAAAGCTCTTTCTAAAATGCAAATGCAGATTAATTTTCACATCAGGGGAGATAAAAATTAAGAAATTAATTAATTATGTTCTACGATGTTTCTATTTTCAAGGGTAAATATTTCTTTGGTGATGTTGTCTTGAGAAAGCACTTGCTAAGACAGGCTCCTGTTTATGAAACAGGGCTTGTAGACCATGAGGACCAATTTTCTCTCCCTGACAACCATGAAAATGGCATGACATGTTACTTAAGAAACACAAGACAAGAAATTTTAAAAACGACTGTGAAGGTAGAGGCATTTGTTAAAATAGTTTGATACTTGTTCTCCCGATTGTAGATGCGCCAGAGTTTAATCTAAATTGTACACAAACAATCAATAACTACACCTCTTTGTGGCTACTGAAGTCACTGGTCTTGGTTTCTCTCTGTAGGACCACTAGTTGACCGTTCAGTCTAGGGGTGGGCACTTTGGTATTTTCTTGCAGAAGAAAAGGATCTCATATTAAAGACTGCATAGTCTAAGTTTTCAGTTGCCTTCACTAGAAGTGACATGCATCTGATGGTTTGGATGGCTTAAGATCTGCAGCAAGACTGCTCTACGTACATTTTTAGTCACATTCATTGTGAATATTCCCGTACCTAGAGGTAGGTTTGAAACAAAGAAAAGTATTTTGTCATTCACAGGTTCAGTGGCACTCATTCTTTACTCTCTTGACCAAGTTTGTGTATATGTATTATTTCTTTGGCTTCCTCTGTGGTTTAGTGGTAAAGAATCTCCCTGTGATGCAGGAGCCTCGGGTTCGATCCCTGGGTTGGGAAGACCCCCTGGAGCAGGAAATGGCCACCCACTCCAGGATTCTTGCCTGGGAAATCCCATAGACAGAGGAGCCTGGAGGGCTATAGTCCATGGGGTCACAAAGAGCTGGACATGACTAAGTGACTAAACAACAGCAGCAATTATTTCTTTGGCCTTGACTTTGATTGGGATCTAGATTGAGCGACTGGCTCTGCAGATCCTGATAATAATTTAGATCAAATTTTAGCTTATTTCTTTATGATACATTTGGGAGCTGCTAAGAAAATAGCCTATTTATAGCAAGATCCACAGACAAGATTGTATATTTATATACAATCTCTAGTTTGCCACCTGAGTGCATGCATGGTAAGTTGCTTTTGTTGTGTCCCACTTTTTGCAAGTCCATGGCCTATAACCTGCCAGGCTCCTCTGTCCATGAAATTCTTCAGGCAAGAATACTGGAGTGGGTTGCCATGCCCCACTCCAGGGGATCTTCCCGACCTAAGGATCAAACCTGTGTCTTCAGAAGCTCGTGCATTGCAGGTGGATTCCTTACCACTGTGCCACTGAGGAAACCCTGACACCTACTTCTCTTCCAAGTGATATCTAAAGGCACCTGCTTTATCTCAGTGACAGATGCCTTTTGAAACTCCAATTTGACAAAGGAACTTTTATATATATATATAAAAGCAACCCCCAAATCAATAGCTTGTACTTTCTTGCAGTGTTGTCATTTAGAAGTGATTGACCAGATACTGTTCACATTGAGGTGGTTTGATTTGTTTCCTGTCTAGGCTCCTCTATCAGGCATTACTGATTCTCTTCCTGACTTTATTTGGCACCATGCCATAGTCCACCAAAAGAGAAGCTTGTGATCAAAATAAGCCTGGAGTTTTAAGGAAGATACTTCATTCTCTTACAGTGCAGAAAAAGAATTTTTGAATCACAGATGATGAAGCAAGAAAATTAGCAACATGAAAATAAACAGACATGTGGTTCTCAAATAGCAGATTACTGTTCAGGAACATTCCTGAGTAGAATTTCTAACTATCTTAAGAAAGACTCAGAGTACAGGACTGAGGGCAACAGCCATGGACAACTTAGGCTGCACCTCTGCTGCAAATAAATTAAGGGTTTTGCCTAGCGCCATGGCCCTCTATCCTAACATTATCCAAATTATATCTATCCATCATTAGTCCTACAAGGTATGGAAAGTTTCATTGGTTGAAGCTATTTGAGATACAAATTCACAAATGCATTAGCAATCGGAAATCATTTTAAATGTCGTTCAACCCCATCTTTCTCAGTCGCTCTTCCCTCCTCTTCTCCCACATCAGACCTGTTTCTTTCCCACGGAGGTAGAGCTCACTGATCACATTTTGGGAACAGGCTATAACTCACTATTCCTCAGCTCTCTTGTGTGGGTCCTGCAAACTGCATTGACCACCTGCTTGCTTTTATGAAGAGGAGTGTTCTTAAGACCAGACACTTTCTTACAATTTGATTCTTACCATGTCACTTCTTTTACTCTTGGCCACCTGACATTTACCATTTCTCACCGAAAAAAGGGGGAAGAAAAGTGGAAGATGCCTTGATGCTACTGAAGAATTGTGGAAGATATTAGGAAACAAATTTCCTAATCTTGGACTCCTAACCAGCATGATTTAACTATCCAGCCTCTTATTTATCTTCATCATATCACTTTGCATTCCATTTGCTTTTTCTTCAACAGTGAATTTAGGTGGCTGAATGCCAGGTTCTCTCCCTTCCCCAAGGATTGTCCCAGCTCAGAGCTTCTGTGATTCCACTGTTTCAGGTTCCTTCTGCCCCTCTGCACCAACAGCCTCACATTCTCATACCCAAGAAGCATCTCTCTAGGGGTTTGCAATCTTTTTTTCTTGGCATCTTCAATAACTGGTTAGAGGGGATCAGTGGGCCTTCTTCATGTCTTTGGAGAGCACCAGTGAACATATTTTTGCTGGATATCTAGTCTTTAACCTGCAATTTTCTGAACAATCTTTCTTCCCTGCACCTGAGGCTTAAAGTTTATGAGTGGGCCACCAACGCAGATGCAATGTCATCAGTTGTCAAGGTGCCTGTTTCTTTTAGACACTAGCTGAGTTAATTATTCAAGGCTATATTTCAAATAAAATCAAGAAAAGAGAAAGAAAATCTCATGGTCATCTCAGTTACTATCTGGAAGTGAGATTTTCTTTCTTTTTCTTTCCTTCATTTTATTTGAACTATAACCTTGAATGATTCCTTTTCTTTTCCAATTTTTCAAACAAATTGCATATGTATAGAAAATGTATATGCGCACACATTTTCATACACACACACACACACACACAAACACACAGAATGCATTCATGGAGGAAACTAAAAATCACCCATAATTTCATGACCTGGGAATCAAAACAGTTGACCTAGAGTTTTTACATTTCCTATAGCTCTATATTTCTGTTGTCAGGGGAACTTTATTTCCTATTATTGGCATTGCTTTGCATGGTGAGGAACAACTCCCCACCCTGCCCCCACCTCTGGCTATAACACTCCTAGACTCTCATTACTATCCCCAGCTTGACTCCTGGGAAGACAGGATGTCTTTGGACTGGCAATTTTGGGGAGAAGAATTAGGTATGACGCGCCCAGCTCCTCCTTCTGTAGGAGTGTGCCCCTGGCAGGAATGTGTGGTCCCACTTGCTCTCAATCATGCTGCAAGCTCAGGGGTAAGTCTATGGGAGCTCCCTGGGGAGGCCGGATGGTTAAACCATGCTGGTTAGGAGCCCAGCATTAGGAAATTTGTTTACCAGCAGATGTAAACCACAATATACGAGAATTAGCTTTTGCTCAGCCTTGCATCAAGAAAAGTGAGAGTCGAGCCTTCACTCGCCTTTGTCTTTTAGGTTGAACAGGAGAAGGGACTGTCGTTTCTGAGGCCTCGGAGCTCTGCTGCCCATATCTCTCCATTCCACCTTGAGTTTTGTTGGAATGGCTGAGCTGAGGACCAGATGCAGTAAGTGCTAAAAATGTGGCCCCATCTCTCCCTTTCCTTGGAGTCTATTTGCACATTATAATGCAAGGGGAGTTTTGTTTTATCCTGGTAGAGACGGGGGGAGTTTGGACCAATGGAGAGAACATAAAGGTGGGATGAGCAATATAGTATTTTATCCCTGCCTAAGTCTTTTATTGGATTTGAACATTTATGATTAGAAGAATGAGGGCCCCAAATCAGAAAATCACAGAAGTCAAGAGAGACAGTCAATCTCTGGGCCAAACAGAGCTCCTCTGGGCCCTAGTGACAAATGAAGGTCCAGAATTGCAGAGGAGGACCTTTTTTCAACCTCTGACTTAAGCCTGGCAGTAGTTTGACTGTTTAACTATTGGCAGTCAATCCAGGGCATAGGTGATGAGGTTGTGGCTGAAAGCAAAGGTGACAGCTGAAGTTTCGTGGTCAGAGGACACTGACAAGGGGGCCAGCATGCTGAATGCCGGGAGACGCTGATGGTGGGATACGTAAGACAATCCTTTGAAAACTTTCTAAAATTATGCAGGAATATTTCGAAAGGACCTGCTTTCTAGGAATTATCCTGATAAGAATCTGTGTTGTGATAGCCATCAAATATCTGATAAATATTTACCAAGTGCATACTATAAGCCAGATATTCTTCTAAGTGTTAAGGTATCAAGGTGAACAAGACAGATAAAGATTTCTTTCCCCAAGGAAATTAGACTCTAAAAAGGGAGTTAGAGAGATAAATTTGAAGATAATGATGATGATGATGATTACTTTTATTTGTCTGAGACATCTGTACGCATTTCTGTGTGTACTGTATTAATATCATATACATATATGCATTAAATTTTTTATAAATATAATATATCAGAATAGTTTTCTGTAATTACATACTGTATTTGAGTACCACTTTTAATGCCTACATAACATTTCTGCAGATAACCATGTTCTCCCTTCTATAGCCCACATTTTATGTTGGACATTTGCTGTGCTGTATCATGACTATTTAATTGCAATTTTGTGATTCCAGCCACACCCCGCAAGGTCCCCGGGATATTCCCTGCGTCCCTGGAAGCTGATTGGTTGTGCTCCATCTCTTCTGTTGTGCAGTTGCCTTGGAACTTAGGGTGGCCCCTCTACATGGCTTAGGCACAACTTCAGCCTCTCCTGCTGCTCCAGGCAGAGCATTTCTTGGCCAGGGACTGACATGGCCCTTGTGGTGGCAAAACTGTGCAGGGTCTTGTGATTGAATAGGAAGGACAACTCTTTCATCCATGTGACTTGCCTTCTTCCCAAAGGTTTCCAGGGCGGTGTTCCCTGGGCCCCAGAGTATTGCAGAGTTTAGTGAAATTACTCTCTCAGTTTTGCCTTCTTGCCTAGCCTCTTCCTGGGTCTCAAATATGCCTCTATAACTGGGTGGGGAGGATAGATGAAAGGTAATAACTTTCATTCTGCCTAGCATCTCTTTATCCCTTGAAGGTGCAAGCCTTTATTCCTCAGCTAACCTTGACCTGCCTGGTTTCTTCCTTCTGGCTGACCTGCTTCCAAGAATGCTTTTTAGCCTCTCACTCACCTCTCTCACTTCCCTCAATCTGGACTTCTGTACCACTTGACCAGTGCCCCATACAAGCTTCTCTTTCTTTCTTTCTTTCTTTCTTTTATTAATTTTTATTGGCATATAGTTGCTTTACAATGTTGTGTTAGCTTCTGCTGTGAAGCAAAGTGAATCAGTTATACATAGAGATATACATATATGTATTTGTGCTCAGGTGCTAGCTCGTGTCTGACTCTGTGACTTCATGGACTGTAGCCCTCCAGGCTCCTCTGTTTATGGGATCTTCCAGGCAAGAATACTGGAGTGGTTGCCATTTTCTCTTCCAGGGGATTTTTCCCAACCCAAGGATTGAACCTATATCTCCTGCATTGGCAGGTACGTTCTTTACCACTGAGCCACCAGGGAAGGCCCCAATACATATACACATACACATACACATACATATACATATACATATACATATACATACTGCTGCTGTTAAGTTGCTTCAGTCATGTCCGACTCTGTGCAACCCCATAGACGGCAGCCCACCAGGCTCCCCCGTCCCTGGGATTCTCCAGGCAAGAACACTGGAGTGGGTTGCCATTTTCTTCTCCAATGCATGAAAGTGAAAAGTGAAAGTGAAGTCGCTCAGTTGTGTCCAACTCTTAGCAACCCCAAGGACTGCAGCCTACCTATACATATACATAAGTGTATACATATACTTACGCATATACGTATGCATATGCATATACATGTACACAATCCTTGTGCTTTTGAATTTCCTTCCCATTTAGGTCACCACAGAGCACTGAATAAACTTTCCTTCTCTATACAATATGTTCTCATTTGTTACCTATTTTGTACATAGTATCAATAGTGTAGATGTGTCAATTCCAGTCTCCCAGTTACTGGCTATTTCTGATCCCCAACAGGAAACACGGCTCAGGTGCTCCAAACATACTCAGACCTTCCTGAACCCTCAGTAGCAAATGTAGCATGGCAAGAGGATTTTCCTGCTCTGATGATCTTAATAATATGCATATTAATTTGCGTGTCCCTGATTGTTTTCTTAAGCTAAAATTCTTTGAAGCATTTTTAAGGGACTTTGATACCCGTTGTCACACTTGGCTTGATATCAGGCTAGTTTTAGCATCAAGAGCCTAGAGCATAGAGGGTTTGTTCTGTTTTGAGTACAGACGTTACACAAAAATGTTAGCATCAGTCCTTTCTTTGGTAGAGTAACTCAGTTACCAGATGCTCAGGGTCATTGGGGGCAAAAGTCACAAACATGTGTCTTATTATTTTTTATTTTTTCACTTCCTACTCAATCTGCCCAGTGGTCGTACATTGTCCCAGGGCTTCAGTCTAGCCAGGTGGGAGGGAAGTTCTCTGACAGCCCAGAAAAAATGGGTTCAGAGTTATTTGTGATGGACACACTCTGAGGAGCCGAGTTACTGCTCTGTGAATAGTCTGGCACTGGTGCTTTCAGAGGACAGGGCTGCTGAAGGATTCCTGCATGTCTCATCAGAAGCCTGGGCCCTTCGGATTTCTCCATCCTCTGGAAGCGTGCTAGAGGCATCCCCGGGAAGAAGCACGCTTGGCCTGAGAATGGCATCTCTTCAGCGGGGGCAGGGAAAGTGTGGCTATTGTGAGCCCCACTTGGGCTGGAGGCCCTGCCTGTGGTGACAACCAACTGTCTGGTTTGTGGGGGACAGTCCTGCTTTTAGCACTGAGACTCCAGGCAAACTGGGACAGCTGGGTGCCCTGTTGCCAAATCAACGCCCCCCTTTGGGACTCTACTGAGTTAGACAATTGGAAAGTACAGATAGTGACTCTGAGAAGGGCGTCTGTTTAAAATGTAGTGAAAATAGTTGGGAGCAAGAAAACAGAAGCCCTGGGCTGAGTTCATCTCTTTCTCTTGTGAGCTCTGATATCCTGGGGTGTTAACACGCTTCCCCGTGTTTTATGTTTCTCTCCTGGAACACCTGAGTGTAAGTTTGCCCTGCCTGCCTCAGAGAATGCCCACGAGGATCAAGCATGAGCTTGCCTCAAAGCACTCTGTACACTGTACAAACTTGGTCAGTGGAACGTGGCTTTACTGTTCTAAGGAATTTATGGTTAATGATAGTCCTAGTGGTGATTGATTCCATTTATTCTGAATTTCATCTCTCAGCTCACATTTAGTTCAGGGTAAATGAATACACATGTCAAAAGTCATTAACTGACTGCGGTGGTATCTGAGACGGTGGTCAGGGGCTGGGTTTCCAGCAGAGCTGGACGAGCCTTGTGCAGCCGCTTCAAGGCAGCCTGAGGAGAGGCAGAGTGGTTGCTCCTGGTGCCTCCAGGCACCTCCACCATCTGTGGGCTTTCTTGCCCCTGCCCCTGCTATCTCAAAGCAGGAAGGATGAGATTGGGGTGAAGGTGGATTGAAGATTGATTCAGTTCTGTCAGTTATGAAACCAGCTTATCCAAAGGTCCATCAGTAAATGACTCAAGAATGTAAAAAATGAGAAAGGATGCCTTTTTCCCTTCTTGATTTTTTCCATTTTGTAAGAGCCCAGTTTTGTGAAATGGGCTTTAGTGAGTTGTGTTTTAAAGGAGACACTCTGTGGAACAAAACATGATGGGCCATGTGAATTGCTTTTTGTGTTCTGGGTTTTGGGTGCCCACAGTTGCCTGACTGCAGCTCCTTGCTCAAGAGAGAGGCATAGAATGGAAAAATGCTGTAGGCACGACAGAGGACCCATTATCTCAAAATAATTCTTCCCTTTTAGAAAGTCACCACAGCCAGGCTGGGGGCAGAGAACAGATGTGGCTCCTAGTCAAGAATACTTAGAACCCAAAGGAGAAATCCAGCCACAGAAAAAGCTGACACCCAGGATGAAAGGCCATGGGGGGCAGGTCCTTACTGAGCTGTGGTGTCTAGCCCCTCAAAATGCAAATGCTGTTGTCTGCAGCACAAAAGCACTGATTTTCCCTTCAACAGAGCTGGTACTATTAAAATAGCATGTCTTGTGTGTAGTTGCCGCACATTCTTTCCATTTTTTTTTTTTCCTGTGTGAGTCAGAATGCAGATTCTCGACAAGGCCGAAAAGAAAGCCAGCCATCTCATTTACATGGGCATGGAGTATCCACATCTGGATAGAATTAGAGCAAGCAGGAATTATTTGCAGCATTTAAATATAGGCGTGCAGAACTGCTTTCTCTTGACCATATGAGGTATTCACATATAATTCCATGAAAGCAAAATGTGAAAAGTCTACTTCTTATTAAAAGAGGATGTTACCAGTGTGATTCAGCCATTACAGGAACTGACCCAAACTTACAGGAACTGACGCAAACCTGGAGATTGACAATGAGTGGCATGAGGCCGCCAGATTCTCACCACCTCTCAGATGCCCAGTGTTACACATCACTGTTGGAAGCTGCTAGAACCCACCATGTCTGTGCCCACAAGCTGGCAGGATCTGAGTTCTGTCCTACTTGGAATTCCCAAGCCTGGTAGTGAGCTACAGAAGCTGGGAAAGCCGGATGGAAATCATTGATGGTATCAGGCCCCACGCTGGATGAATCTTGTGCATGTTAATCCCAGCACCGACAGACATGTTTTCAGTTCAAATAAAATGGGGGGAAAGAGAATATGAATAACAGATACCCAGGCACCAGGAAAGAGACTATAAATAGCTGGCATGTGTGTAAGTTAGTTGCTCACTTGTGTCTGACTCTGCAATCGTATGGACTGTAGCCCTCTAGGATCCTTTGTCTATGAAATTCTCCAGGCAAGAATACTGGAGTGGGTTGCCTTTCCTTTCTCCAGGGGAACTTCCTGACCCAGGGATCGAACTGGGATCACATTGCAGGCAGATTCTTCACCTTCTGAGCCACCAGGGAAGTCAGGCACTAGAAAGACCAGGGGAAGGATAAATGGCAGCCGTCTGGAGCTGGGGCACATCAATACCTCATTACTGGCATCTAAGGAAGAACTGTATGGCTTTTACAGCTGAGTAGATACCCTCGTCAATGTGTGGATGGTGGTGATACTGCTAAAAACCTCAGTGAGGAAACTGGCGAACAAATATAGAACATGATATTGTTAGAGGGCTAACAAGGCAGAAAATAAATATCATTTTGTGGACTTGTTCTCAAAACGACACACAATGTATTAGGAGAATGCTCAGTTCTATGGATTTCCTGAATCCCACTTTTTCCATGTTAGATTTGTGTCAGGTGACATCTGGTAGAATTTTAAGCATCTGGCCTTGACTTTGATATCCTTCCCTGGGTTCCCAACAGGCTTTTTGAAGCAGTATGGTAGTGTTATTGAATTTACAGGTGGCTCCATCAGAATTCTTTTGGGGAAAGGTGTCTATTTAGGAAAAATCCTTGATGCTGTTAGTGATAAAAGGGAGGCTCAGAAGGCATAGGTTCAAAGGGCTGAGGGGAAGGAAAGGAAGAGCAGACTTGCCTTCCACTGGACATGGACTGACCTATGAGAGAGTGGTGTCAGAAGAGAGAGCACAGAGGGTGAGGAGAGAGAAGACGATCAGATTGGAAAAGGCACAGCCTACAGTTGTTGGCTGGGTTGCAGGTAGACAAGACGAGGGATGTCTCCTATCTAGCTTGAACTTGCTGTCATTGTTGTGAAGAAAATCTTGCCTCCCCAAAGCCATGGCTTCATAGAGTCAACCTCTCAAATACAAACTGCCTGAGGGAGGGAATTTGGGGAATCAAGGTACTGATTGGGGTTGATAAATAATGAGTTGGGAGATAAACTGTGGAAACAGGAATTTGGAAGCAGAGGTATGGGAAAGGCAGTTAGTTCATTCCTAATATCCATTCTTTCTCTTTCCTATCATTAAAAAACCGACTGAGTTTTAGCTGGGAGCATTGTTGTCCAGATAGAGACTACTTTCTAAGACTTTTTTTTTTTTTTTGAAGTTATGACTGAGCATATGATCAATGGATGGCTAATGGCTGGGGTAGAAATAATATGTAGTATTCCTAAGTTGTGTCTTTAAAAGAAATGAACATGTGCTTCCCTGAGTCTTTCCTCATTTTTTGTTGGCCAGGAGGTGATGGAAGAATTGGAGTAGCCACCTTGAACCTAAATAGGAGAGTCTCACATTAAGGATGATAGAACCGCTCTATTCATCTTGGATTGTCAATGTTTGGACTGTTCTGTGAGAGAGAGAGATCCAATCTGAGATGCCATCAGTTGCAAGAACCCTATTATTTCATGTAGCCTCAAGAGGAAAAACACACATACCCAATCAAGCTATGACACAACATGAAGATGCAATTAATGATAAGGCACATTCCCATTTCAGAATTGCTTAAAAGTGAAAACCATATTTTAAAATTGTTAAGATATGATACATGTGTCCTGTTTAGGTCATTGCACTTTGGGTTTTATTGTGATAGCAGCTTGTGTTATATCCTACCTGACACAGAATTTGCAATCAGAAGTGAGGTGCTACCATAACAAAGCCAAAAATAAGTGGCTTAGTGATCTGGTAGTGGGAAGCAAGGAAAAACATTGCAAACTAGAAATCTAGGGATTCTGGCTATGTGATGGCAAACTATTCAGGAAAACTGTCTACACTGAAGTCTTAGGAAGATAAACTGGATGGTATGAAATCCAGAAATTTTAGTGAAACTGGTTGGGAAAACTCAGAATGTTGATGTAATCAACAAACATTTTGCTACTTCTAGACTGATGACCTCAGGCGAATTACAAAATGTGACTCATGTTTTAAGGGGAGGCCTTAAAGTGAAGTGAAGTGATGTCACTCAGTCGTGTCCGACTCTTTGCAACCCCATGGGCTGTAGCCTACCAGGCTCCTCTGTCCGTGGGATTTTCCAAGCAATAGTCCTGGAGTGGATTGCCATTTCCTTCTCCAGGGGAATCTTCCCAACCCAGGGATCGAACCCAGGTCTCCGGCACTGTAGACAGACGCTTTACCGTCTGAGCCACCAGGGAAATCCTTAGCAGGTGATGATATTATAGCCCTCAGACCTCCCAACTGTGTCCTGATAAGACTTCTTGTTCAGATATGGGAGCTGATTCAGAAGCCAAAATCTGCTGAAGGGTTTTGCTATCTCACTGAAGCCTATTGTTGCAGATCATTTCAAGGGAGCTAAAATTAGAAAGAGAGAGAGTGGGGAGGGGAGCACAAAGATGAGTAAATATAAGATCAGTTAAAAAAAAGCACAACTCTGAATGAGCTCTTTGGACATAGTTACATATACATGCAATCAGCTAGAACCAAGTAGCCAGAAGCCTGTAATTCTTTTCTTCCCCAGAACAACCCTAATCCCCTAGATATGTCCCAAGCAGGAAGTGAGTTACTAAAGCTGTACAGCTCCCAAGGAAGGTCTGCTCTTTGCCACTCATTTCAGTATAAGAGAGAAGGAAGAACTTCACAGTGGGCAGGAGCAGGATCACGCCAAGGATATTTATTCAGTCCGGGGAGGGGAACCTGGGTCATTGCTGTGGACAAGTGGTTGCTGTGTTTTTCCATCTTCCCTTTCTGAACAACCCTAATCCCCTAGATATGTCCCAAGCAGGAAGTGAGTTACTAAAGCTGTACAGCTCCCAAGGAAGGTCTGCTCTTTGCCACTCATTTCAATATAAGAGAGAGGATGAACTTCACAGTGGGCAGGAGCAGGATCACGCCAAGGATATTTATTCAGTCCGGGGAGGGGAACTTGGGTCATTGCTGTGGACAAGTGGCTGCTGTGTTTTTCCATCTTCCCTTTTCCTCATGGGAGTTTTAAATTGCCATCTGTTAAGTTTCTACTCTGCCACTGTCCATAGGGTATGTGTGTGTGTATGTGAAAGAGGCAGACAAGACTTTAGTAGTGAGCCCCAAGGAGATGCATCTAGACCACAGGAAAGATCTCTCCTTGTTGGACAGAGCCCAAACTTGAAGCTAGAAACAGCAACCAGGTGGGACATTAGACTGAATCCCTCAGGGGTGGGGCAGGTATGTCCCATGCTATCTGTGGGATGAAGGGTGTGAGTGAATGCTGGAGTGGTTGGAGGTGGGGACCGTGGCAGAGACTACTGGTTGTCCTCCATCAACCGTCAAGGAGCTGCATCTAGACCACAGGAAAGATCTCTCCTTGTTGGACAGAGCCCAAACTTGAAGCTAGAAACAGCAACCAGATGGGACATCAGACTGAATCCCTCAGGGGTGGGACAGGTATGTCCCATGCTATCTGTGGGATGAAGGGTGTGAGTGAATGCTGGAGAGGTTGGAGGTGGGGACCGCGGCAGAGACTACTGGTTGTCCTCCATCAACCATTCTCTCCTCACTTGACTCATAGAATGTCCTTTCTGGAGTGAGACCTAGGACAGCCTAGGTAACAGACGCAATTCCAAGCCTCTTTTGCAGCCAGCTGTGCAAAGCAGTAAGTTCTAGGTAATGAGATATGAACAGATATGAAGTGCACCACTTCTGCATTATGCCTTTGTAGGGCGTGAGTGTGAACTTTGCACGTCGTTTCCCTCTTTCTGTTGCCTGAGATGCAGATGTGGTAGCAAGAGCTGGACCAGTCCCCTTGAGCTCAAGCACATGCATTGAAACTGGCAGAGTGTCTTTACCGTCCTTACTCTGGCAACCCCTGGATCACTGCTTGAGAGAGAATGAACTTCTGCTTTGTTTAAGCCATTGCTGTTCTGAATCTTCTTATTATAGCAGCTGAGACTGAACCCTGAGAAATAAAAGTAACCATAGGCATGCCCAACCCAAGAATTCACAGAAATCTTCTGAAAAGCTTCTGCACTAGAGATTCAAGCCAAATCTTATCTCAATCTCAAGGGGCAGATGAGGAGAGAAGATAAAATCTAGATCTCCTGTGGGCTTTCCATTTCCCAGAACAGACCAGAAAACCCAGACAGGAAGTGGAAACGCTAATATTGCCGCAGCAGTTGAAAGCTGGAGGCAACATGACCTTCTCTCTCTGCCCAAAGAATTTTTATATGCTAAGTGTCACCGGGTTCCTTTCTGCCACTATTGCTTATAAACTAATACTTTGCTTCTGTCAGCGAGAGCAAGAGAGGCCATTTTTCTTTCCTCATAGAAAATTTTATCCAATTGTTTTTAAACGAAGAGAAATGCAAAGGATATTTTATTTCTAAATTTGTCAGTCACTGAATCAAACTGAAAAAGTTCTGTTATGGTTTTCCTGAGAGATCTTACACAAAACAATAATTAACATCTCTTGGGATTCTTGGAGCATTCTCTCTACATACATCACCCGGATGCCGTAGCCACAAGTAAAATGGAAAATGTAACTGGCTTTGCTGACTCCAGTCAGGCTTTGATAAGGGCGGCGGCTGAAGTAGTCTGAGCATATGGCCATTAAAATAAATGCTGATCCAATCACCTCTACTCACAGAAACACAGCCGTTTTACAGCCAAATGAGCCCCGACCAATCACTTGGTTCTCGTTTTAGATTCGAGGGAAACTGGAGTGACTTGATGGTGCGGGACAGCAGTGGGACTGGAGTGTGGTCTCCTGACACCCAGCTCATGGTTCTACTTCACTGGGTCCCTTTAGAACTTCCATCAGGGCCTTTACGACAGGAGAGACCCCCAAGATGTAGGACTACCCCTGTGATTTTCCACAGTTTGCTTGGGAACTCTGAGTTGAAGTTTACCATATCTACTCCTCCTTTTTATCTTTTTCTTCTTTGTTTTCAAATATGAAACTGTGATAACACACTTACAGGAGAATTGGAAAATACAAAACAGACTTACATATAATTACACTATATATTACAACTACTTTTAAAGTAGATACATTAAGATTTTTAGTTGTAGTTTCAGTATCAAACTCTCAAAAATTAATGGAATGAATATACAGAGAAGTAGAAGGATCTAGTAGACCTGAAGAGTACCATGAACCAATTCAACATAATTAAGATTTATACAATTTTCTTTCTTTCTTTTTTTTTTTGCCTCAGAACATGGACTTTTAATTCTTTTCTTTTTTCCTTTATTTTATTTTTTATTTTTATTTATTTATTTTTAAAATTTTATTTTTACTTTATTTTACTTTATAATACCGTATTGGTTTTGCCATACATTGACATGAATCCACCATGGGTGTATATGAGCTCCCAATTTGATGTCTTTGGATATGTCCCAGTGTCTCCTAGTTTGTAGTCTATGGGAACTTGAATAGAACTTGTAATCCTACTCTTAATTACAAGTTCTATTAGGATTACAAGTTCTATTCAAGTTCCCATAGACTACAAACTAGGAGACACTGGGACATATCCAAAGACATCAAACAAGGTACAAACATTTCATGGTCTAAAGGTTTTGAAAGCATACAGAGTCTGTTCTCTTAGTACCCTCTTTTTTAGAAGAAGATTCCTCTCTTTAAGGTAGGTGGTCTTCTAGGCACTAAACAGATATTTATAGAGCATCAACTGTGAGTCAGGTACTATGTAGATGCTGAAGACACAGCAGCAAGAAACAGACAAAAATCTCTGCCCTCTTGGAACCTAACAGAAGAGTAAACACAATAAATCACTGATATGAAGAATGTTAAACATGCAGTAGAGAAAAGAAAGCAGAGTCATGGAGAGCGTCGGACTCGGAGTGGGGGCCTAATTTTAAAGTGGGTGATCAGGGTGGGCTTCGCTGAGATGTTATTATTCCCACAAAGTCCTGGAGGAAGTAAGGGAATGGACCGTGCAGCTATTTCAAAGAGGAGGCAGCTGGTCAAGGGGAAAAGCCAACTCTTTGAGGCAGAAGGGTGCTTGGCTCCTTAACAGAACTTTAACTTCTTGAACACTTTATAAAATGGTCATGATTCTATTAAGCAAGCTTTCTTTCCTTTCCTTTTTTCTCTTTTGTTTCCCTTCCTTTTTTCTCTTCTCTCCTCTCTTTCTCCTTCCTTCCCTCCTTCCCTCCCTTATTCCCTGTGCCTTTCTTACTTTCTTTCTTCTTTCCCCTCTTTCCTTCCCTCCCTCCCCCTCTCTCTTCTTTCACTGATAATATCCTAGACCCTGCTTAGTAACACAGTCTCCTTTACATGGTTCTCTTACAAGTGCTATTACTAACACATACCAAATGTACGTGTTCTAAATGCTTTGTATGTTTCATTCACTGAAACCTCACAACAGTCCTAAGAAGCAGGTAACACTATTATATTCATTTTACAAACTGGGACACATTGAGGTTAAATATGGCCATGGTTAAACCTGGCCCATGGTAAAGCAGATAGTAAAGATGAGACAACATTGGAACCCAGGGATTGTGGTACCCTAGATTTTGGTAGGAAAGCATGTACTTTTTCACCATGATGTTATAAGACACCCTAAGGTCCGTCTAGTCAAGGCTATGGTTTTTCCTGTGGTCATGTATGGATGTGAGAGTTGGACTGTGAAGAAGGCTGAGTGCCGAAGAATTGATGCTTTTACAAACTGGGACACATTGAGGTTAAATATGGCCATGGTTAAACCTGGCCTATGGTAAAGCAGATAGTAAAGATGAGACAACATTGGAACCCAGGGATTGTGGTACCCTAGATTTTGGTAGGAAAGCACATACTTTTTCACCATGATGTTATAAGACACCCCACCAGTCTGCTACTGATGGGACATAGTCTGAGTTGGGGTCAAAGGCTTTGCTAAGTCTTCTAAGAATAAAGCCCACATTTGCTCACTGATTCTAAGTATGATCCCCAGGGTGGAAGTGGATCTTCCATAAACAGGAACAGTTGCCGAAGGGAAAGAAACCCTCTGTTTTCTTTAGAACAAAAACATCTAAGTTACATGGGAATGCACCACATGATTTTTGTGAATTGAAGTCAATTTGGCACCAACAGAAATAACCTTAGGAACAAAGTTTGTATACAGTGTGATCTTACGGAAACCACAGTTAGAACGTAGAGTAAACTGTTAAAGATAGACCCTTCTTTCTGGAGTTGCAATAGCTGTCTTTGGGTGGGGATAGCAAATTGTTTCGTTTATAAGCTTTGTACATCAAAAGCTAGATCTGCTTACACTTTAAAACCAAAAGGAGGAGAAAGACTTATTTTTAGCTATCTGAAATTTAAACCAAACCCAGCATTGACATATGGAAGTCTCCGGCTGCACCATGTCAAAGAATTTCTCAGAGATGACATTGAGTAACAATGTATTATTGCTTATTGTAGAAAGTCAGTGAAGTCCCTCTCTTGTAACTTGGTTTAATGGCTACTGGGCCTCTGTGCTAAAGATATTGGATTTCTCAGAATTAGGGCAGGCTGCGTGGGATTGGTGTTGTCATGTAGGAACTGACTTGAGTCCCCAGAGAATGAGAATATCTTTTGATCTAGAAGAAACAGTTTCTGTGTTTTGGATAGGTCAACCAGCTGGCCAAAAAGCTATCTGATTCAGCTTGTAAGAGAAAGATTTAAGTTTTAAGTTATGTATGTGTGTGGTATAGTATATACTTAGTCATTTCAGGTACATTAAAATCTATGTATTAATCTAAAAACATAACCTCAAATAACTGCTCAAAATTTTGGGTAGACTTTTCCACCTAGGTAAATATATAAATATTGAATAGCTATAGGGATAGATACAGATATACAGACATATCAAACTATAGATTAATTTCATTCTATAAAAATGAATGAAACCATCTGTATGGGGTAGCTTTTTTTTTTTTTGCTGAAGTGTTTTTCTTTATTTCATTTGCCATCTTTCCATGACATTAGATATTTTTCAACACCAATGCTTTTATTTCTATTCCATTTAAGTTTATGCATGACCCATGCTTTTCTCAGGGTTTTCCTGGTGGCTCAGCAATAAAGAATCTACCTGCAATGCAAGAGAGGTGGGTTAAGTCCCTCAGCTGGGAAGATCTCCTGTAGAAGGGCACGGCAACCCACTCTAGAATTCTTGCCTGGAGAATTTCATGGACAGAGGAACCTGGTGGGTTACAGTACATAGGACTGCGAAGAGTCAGACACTACTGAAGCAACTTAGCACCCACGTCTGCATGGAGCAAAGGTGGGTTCCCTCTTGGCTCAGTCTCCTGCCTGCCAATACAGAAGACCTGGATTTGACCCCAGGGTAGGGGAGATCCCCTGGAGAAGGAAATGGCAACCCGCTCCAGTATTCTTACCTGGAGAATCCCATGGACAGAGGAGCCTGGCAGGCTACAGTCTGCTGCTACTGCTAAGTAGCTTCAGTCGTGTCCGACTCTGTGCGAACCCAGAGACAGCAGCCCACCAGGCTCCCCTGTCCCTGGAATTCTCCAGGCAAGAACACTGGAGTGGGTTGCCGTTTCCTTTTCCAATGCGTGAAAGTGAAAAGTGAAAGTGAAGTCGCTCAGTCGTGTCCAGCTCTTCGCGACCCCATGGACTGCAGCCTTCCAGGCTCCTCCGTCCATGGGATTTGCCAGGCAAGAGTACTGGAGTGGGGTGCCATTACCTTCTCTGAGGCTACAGTCTACGGGGTCACAAAGAATCAGACATGACTGAGCAACTAACATGCACATGGGCGTGCATGCACACACACGTACACACACACACATACATACAGAGAGAGCAAAGGGCAAAAGGAAGCCACCGCTCTTTCAAGCTGTTGGTTCCAGCTACTGGTTTCCAGCTCCTACAGTATAACTCTTTCCTCCTCTTAGCTGTCCTCAGCAACCTTTGTGCTTTCTGTGCAGATTGAAATACCTGCTGCCTTAGTGGAATAATGGCCAACTCAAGAGCTTCTGGGGAAGATCTCTATGGTAAAGCTGCTCCCTAAAATTTGGAACATTAGTCAAAAGGTATCAGACCAAATGTTGGAATCAAAGTGGAAAGTGCTTTGCACTTCAAATTCCACTTATGCTGGCATTAAAGAAGGCTGGGGGTAAGTCAAATATCCATTACTGGGCAAACAGCTTGAAGTATGTTTATTTTCTGGGGTTCTCCCCATATATATTAGTCAGAGTTGGTCAGAGGCTAACTGCCTCTTTTATGAGCCTCAAGGGTAGCTGCCCGTCAAATACGTTCAACCACATCAGAACTCAGAAATGTCATTTGGGAGGTTGTTCATCTGGATGAAGAATTTAGAAAACAAAAATCCTACCCCCTGCCAGGTTACTGGATCCACCTCAGTGAGTTCCCAGGTCTAAGCCAGTGTTCATCCTTCACGTTTGGATTGGCTTAAAGTTTAAACCAACATTTAGTTTCAGATACCATATTTAAAATTTTGGCTGTGTATTCTTTTCTGGACCCACAACTGATCACACTTGTTATTTTGGATACAGAATGCATAGGGATAAAGCTTTAAGACTACTCCGCTATATCCGTATCTGAAATAATGAACAGTAAATAACAAAGTGGCTACATTAAAACTTTTCATTTTATAAAAGGACCCGTTTCAGTATTCTTTTAAACAGTACTGAAAGTCTCTGTGGAACCTAGGATTACACTTAACTTACAAAAATCAGAACTATATATAAGCAGTGTATAGCAAAGAGTCAGACACGACTGAGCGACTAACTTTCACTTTCATAGAGGGGGCAAATCTCTCTCTTTTTCGCTCTGTCACTCACTGTCCATTTGTGTGTGTGTGACTTTAAGTTCTCACGATGTAGAACAGCTATTACTTTTGGCATACCATAAACTCATTTATGACAAGTGACTTTATCAGTAGCAGATCTTTTTTTAAAATTGGAACTCTAGTCAGTGAGTGCCCTTGAAAATGATACCATTAGCAAATTCGGCTGTGGAAAGGCAGCCCAATAGAGTGATCAGAACACATACTTGGATTTGGACCGGCTAGCTTTGAATTTTGCATCCCTGAAGATTTCTCCAATACTAGTTGAGGGTGAACTGTAAAGTTATTATTTATAAATGTCATGTCAAGCTAGCCTAGTGATATATGGATTCAACTAGCAATCAATAATGTATCTAAGTTTCTCTGTAAAGCTCAGCATTCTGGAAGGCTCTTTTGCAACCATACCTCTGCCTGAGAAGTCTCCCTTTGTGGTCCTGAGGTTCTGCAGGTCTCCACCAGTATACCAATGCTCAGAGGCTGTGGCGAAAAGGCAGAGTGTTTTCAGGGACTCCGTGTTCTTTGTACACTGATGCCCTGTCCTTGTTCAGCCTTGAGGCAATGAAGATAAGGGAAGAACTAGGTTTTTTCAAATCACCTGTGGCTCTGTCTTTCCTTCAGCATCAGCTGATCAGCAGTATAGTCACGGAGGCCAAAGTTATATGATAAATGAAAAAGGCAGAGATTGTCAAAGATCCCATAAATTCAGACTGAAGGTGCCATCAAAAAGTATTGGAGAGAGAGGGGACCTCGAAGTACTGGATTTTCCATTAATACCACTCACATTCGTTAATTAATCATTTGTCTCTATCATTTTCACCATTTAAATCCCTATCATCTCCACTTGGTTGGTCACTAAGATATGATCATTTTACCTTTGAAATATCTCTTAGTCTCTCCCTTTCTCTTCATTCTCAGGGTCACTGGACTAGCTTTGATCTCATTTAAAATATGGCTCCTGAATGGTCTTCTTTCCTCCTCTTTCAATCCATTCTTAATACTGGCAAGGTTATTTTGCAGATGACACAATATACTCTGTCTTCCTCAAGGCTTCTAAAGGATCTCCTTCTACATAACACATTCCAAACTCGTCACCCTGGTCCTCAATATTTCCCATGATGTGGTTCCAACTCATTTCTCACATCTTACTTGCTCAATTTTGTTACATAAGGATGCAGTGTAAATTGAGTGTTGTTTTCTTTACTCATTGGTCACATTCTTTGACTAATCCCTATGACTCAATCAAATATTTTGATGTTGGTGCTATTCTAGATATTTTGAGACCTGTTATGTGATGGAAATGTCGGGCTTAAGCTAACAAAGAGAGGTCATTTAAAAAATACAGTACTAAGTCTGCATCTTTGGGCTACAAAAACCAGTAAAATTTAATCAATATGCTTGGAAATAAAACATTATCCAGTGCACTGAAAAACAGAGCCAAAAATATCTCCTGGTCTTGATTTTACTAATCAGTTTTAGTGGAAAAGTCTTTCTTTACCAAGGATCTGTTAATATTTCCAGGAAACAAGTCCCTAAGCTCTTCTTTCCTGGGATGTATTGCTCAACTGTGAATTTCTAATGTAATGAGTCCAGAGATTCTAAGAGAAGACCAGAGGAGATAAGGAAAATCGCAGCTTGAGGAATCCCTAAGTAAGTAAAGAATATTAGATCAGCTGTTGAAATAGGAGCATTCTGAAGCTTGGTTGGCAAACACAAAGGCAGAAGGTTTAAGCGAACTTGAAATAAAAGCCCATTACTTTTTAATAAATGAGCATATGCTAGGAAGTTAAATGCAGAGTTCTGGGGGCTGCAGGCAATGGGAGCCGTTATGTTAGAAGATCATGTATTTTAGCAAAAGAGAGTAATATCTGCTAATTTCATTATTAAAAACCATCAGGACGGAGTTAACATCTCCCATAAATGATATACAGCATATAAATGCAAAGCCAAGTATTCACGCCTCACTATTAAATTCACATAACACCCTCCCTTTCCTCAAAGAACATGTATCTTACACATGTCTTCTCTGTTCATCTCTCGCCTCATTATGAAAGCCCAGAGGAAAAATGATGAGTGACTCAGTCAAGGTCACAGCGTGATGAAAGTGCTTGAGAGCTGGAAGAGAACCCAAGACACTCCATCCAGTGCCATGAGCATGAATTTACACTGCTGGGTACGCAATCACATGCATGTTTAAGTGATATCAGCGCTAAATGGTAACAAATGTAACGCTTCCCACTTAGGATGCATTCTTGGCTAACTCTGTTGGAAAATATATGGAGATTTTGCCATAGTAAAAAAAAAATTTTTTTGAGCAGTTTAAACAAAAATGAACAAGATCTGAAGCCAAGAATATTCCCACACCCATTTTTCTAAGGGTGGCAGTGGCTCCAGCAACCTTGCTTTATGGTTGTTGTGAAGTGTGAAAGCAGAAATGGCACAGCTCAGGTATTCTTTCTAGAGAGAACCATCAAATTCCCGTAAGCAAAACCATGTCCTGCAACAGAAAGTAATGCCACATCACAAACCGTTCGGTAAAGATCAAAACTCGTTTACACCGTGATGCACTCAAATCTCATAGCTGCCTAAGCAGGGTGTCCCTGGGGTTGGGAAATGTGTAGGCACCATCGGAGTGGACAGCTGACCAGCAGGTTGGAGCCTGGTTCAGGTGGAGAAACACTGAACTGTGCTAGGTAAGCTCTTCAGAAAGAAAGAAGACTTGATCGAACTTGAAATAAAAGCCCATTACTTTTTAATAAATGAGCATATGCTAGGAAGTTAAATGCAGAGTTCTGGGGGCTGCAGGCAATGGGAGCCGTTATGTTAGAAGATCATGTATTTTAGCAAAAGAGAGTAATATCTGCTAATTTCATTTTTAAAAACCATCAGGACGGAGTTAACATCTCCCATAAATGATATACAGCATATAAATGCAAAGCCAAGTATTCACGCCTCACTATTAAATTCACATAACACCCTCCCTTTCCTCAAAGAACATGTATCTTACACATGTCTTCTCTGTTCATCTCTCGCCTCATTATGAAAGCCCAGAGGAAAAATGATGAGTGACTCAGTCAAGGTCACAGCGTGATGAAAGTGCTTGAGAGCTGGAAGAGAACCCAAGACACTCCATCCAGTGCCATGAGCATGAATTTACACTGCTGGGTACGCAATCACATGCATGTTTAAGTGATATCAGCGCTAAATGGTAACAAATGTAACGCTTCCCACTTAGGATGCATTCTTGGCTAACTCTGTTGGAAAATATATGGAGATTTTGCCATAGTAAAAAAAAAATTTTTTTGAGCAGTTTAAACAAAAATGAACAAGATCTGAAGCCAAGAATATTCCCACACCCATTTTTCTAAGGGTGGCAGTGGCTCCAGCAACCTTGCTTTATGGTTGTTGTGAAGTGTGAAAGCAGAAATGGCACAGCTCAGGTATTCTTTCTAGAGAGAACCATCAAATTCCCGTAAGCAAAACCATGTCCTGCAACAGAAAGTAATGCCACATCACAAACCGTTCGGTAAAGATCAAAACTCGTTTACACCGTGATGCACTCAAATCTCATAGCTGCCTAAGCAGGGTGTCCCTGGGGTTGGGAAATGTGTAGGCACCATCGGAGTGGACAGCTGACCAGCAGGTTGGAGCCTGGTTCAGGTGGAGAAACACTGAACTGTCCTAGGTAAGCTCTTCAGAAAGAAAGAAGACTTGATCATTCCATGAAGTTAGAGACCCCCGAGGAGTCTTTTCTCTATGTCTCTGAGTCTGGTTAAATCCCTGAGATTTAGGCAAGTGTTTGTTATCACAGCACAGTCAGTATAATAGACAGGCCTGAGATAACTTTCTTGTCATAAGGGAACTTGAATATTTATGACGAATACGTTCACTTATTTTTTTTTCTGAATCATTTCTCACCTTCTCACTCTTAGAACACAGGGATAAAATTGTAAAATCTTAGTCAATTCTTTCACATGGACTATAAGACCATACATTTGCTATTCCAGTTGCGTAAAAGTGAACATGCACCCTTTCCATAGTGGCCCTGTAATACTTGTTTGCCTCTATTGGTCATGCAATACATTTCCTGCAAAGATGGGCTTGATAAAGGACAGAAATGGTATGGACCTAACAGAAGCAGAAGGTATTAAGAAGAGGTGGCAAGAATACACAGAAGAAATGTACAAAAAAGATCTTCACGACCAAGATAATCACGATGGTGTGATCACTCACCTACAGCCAGACATCCTGGAATGTGAAGTCAAGTGGGCCTTAGAAAGCATCACTATGAACAAAGCTAGTGGAGGTGATAGCATTCCAGTTGAGCTATTTCAAATCCTGAAAGATGATGCTGTGAAAGTGCTGCACTCAATATGCCAGCAAATGTGGAAAACTCAGCAGTGGCCACAGGACTGGAAAAGGTCAGTTTTCATTCCAGTTCCAAAGAAAGGCAATGCCAAAGAATGCTCAAACTACCACACAATTGCACTCATCTCACACACTAGTTGCAGAAGGCAATGGCACCCCACTCCAGTACTCTTGCCTAGAAAATCCCATGGATGGAGGAGCCTGGAGGGCTACAGTCCATGGGGTCAGTATGAGTCGGACATGACTGAGTGACTTCACTTTCACTCTTCACTTTCATGCATTGGAGAAGGAAATAGCAACCCACTCCAGTGTTCTTGTCTGGAGAATCCCAGGGATGGGGGAGCCTGGTGGGCTGCCATCTATGGGGTTGCACAGAGTCGGACATGACTGAAGCGACTTAGCAGCAGCAGCAGCAGCACAAGCTGGGAAAGTAATACTCAAAATTTTCCAAGCCAGGCTTCAGCAATACGTGAACTGTGAACTTCCAGATGTTCAAGCTGGTTTTAGACAAGGCAGAGGAACCAGAGATCAAATTGCCAACATCCGCTGGATCATGGAAAAAGCAAGAGAGTTCCAGAAAAACATCTACTTCTGCTTTATACGCTGAAGAATTGATGCTTTTGAACTGTGGTGTTGAAGAAGACTCTTGAGAGTTCCTTGGACTGCAAGGAGATCCAACCAGTCCATCCTAAAGGAGACCAGTCTTGGGTGTTCATTGGAAGGACTGATGCTGAAGCTGAAACTCCAGTACTTTGGCCACCTCACGCGAAGAGCTGACTCATTGGAAAAGACTCTGATGCTGGTGGGGGCAGGGGGGGCGGGATTGGAGGCAGAAGGAGAAGGGGACGACCGAGGATGAGATGCCTGGATGGCATCACCGACTTGATGGACATGAGTTTGAGTGAACTCTGGGAGTTGGTGATGGAAAGGGGGACCTGGCGCCCCGCAATTCATGGAGTTGCAAAGAGTCGGACACAACTGAGCGACTGAACTGAACCGATTGGTCATGCAATCAATTGCATGAAAATAAAACCCCCAGCTGTTTCTCTACCTTAAAGTCTTTCAAAACATGCTTCAAGGGCTTTCCTGGTGGCTCAGTGGTAAAGAATTCCCCTGGAAATGCAGGAGACATTGATTTGATCCCTGGTCCAGATAGATTCTCCCATGCTGAGGAGCAGCTAAGCCAGTGTGCCACAACTGCTGAAGCCCACTTGCCTAGAGCCCATGCTCCACACAAGAGAAGGCCCTGCAATGAGAAGCCCACGCACTGTAACAAGGAGTGGCTCCTACTCTCCACAACTAGAGAAAAGCCTGAACCACACAGCCAAAAATAGAGAAATACATAAAATTTTTTAAATGCCCTGTGATTTATTTGACATTCCATGGATATCATCTTCTTTTTGATAAATTAATCATCCATGACATCTGTGGAAACATCCCTTCTCACCATGGAAGCATCAGGGATTTTTTTTTTAAACTGAACTGTTAATATGACATTTCTGATGTCAGATGTATTCTATTACATTATCTATTCTATTTTAAAATCAGGCTTTCAAGCAGAGTACTATACCAAAGGTGACTGTCTAGCAGAGATTATGGTTACATGATTTTCCCTTCTGGATGAAACCCTAAAAGGCCCTAGAGCTACAAGGATACACTGTATAAAAGGTCCAGACAATACAAGTGGCTGAAGTCTCATATAATTAAAAAGTCCCAACACTAATTTGTATTGCTTTGGGGGTTTATTTAAAAATGAATTATTTAGCTTTTTAGAAAGCCAACTGCAGTTTCTAAGAAATGCACAAAAGAGGTAATTATTACTACAGTCACCAGCGGAACAATAAGTAAGTATAAGTAATATAAAAATAACTTAGAATTCATTGTTCATTTAACCTTTATTTTGCTAGTTAAAATGATCACATTTTGAGAGTCTCTTCTTAATTGCTTTGTGAGAGCCAAACTGACTTTTCTATGTGCAAGAGTCTTACTTTTAGATTTGAGTAACCCCCTAAAATGATGTTGATGGAAGCATTTCATTGCCAGTAGTCAACAGACACAAGTTCTAGTTCTCAAACTGAGTGTTTGATGATAACTGAAATTCAGTTTAATCATCGTCCACATTTTCTTAGTTCTAACATTCTCAGCTTTCATGATAGTGATGTACATTCCAAGGACACAAAAAGAACTATTTGTGTGTATGTTCCTATCTATCTATCTAAATGAATGTGCGTGGAGAGACAGAGAGAGAGAGAAGAAAGAATATACATTTTTAAAAACATTTCAGATATGACTTTAAAAGCTCTTAAGGGAGGTTAACATTTGAATACCATTTCCTTCAGTTTATAATTATTTACATTTTTTTCCACTTGTGATGTTTGAAGTGCCGATAACTTATCCTTTCATTCTATGTACTTTAGGTTGCGCACCAAAGAAAAGTAACAGTTTGGATCTCTAAGGGGATGTAGTAATTATTTTGCTATAGAGAAAATCTATGATGAGATTTACCTATGACTATGAACATTACTCTTCCAAGATAATGAAAATATACAGAAGGAAGGAAGGGAAAAAGAAAGTTTCCATTAGACGGTATGGGAAGCTTCCTAATGCCAGGGACTGATGCCTGGTCTTATTCCCCCACATTCACTGTGGGGGATTCACTTGCACTGTGCTTGGTGCATTGCGAATGTCAATAAATATTTGTTGACCAAATGACAATTTCATAGTGACTGACCTGAACAAAAGCTTTGTCATTGAAACAATGACTGAATTTTTTTTTAAGGTTTATTATTATTATTATTCTGTTTTTGGCCACACCATGTGGCATGTGAGATCTTAGTTCCCAGGCCAGGAAGAAAACCCACACCTTCTGCAGTGGAAGCACCGTGTCTTAACCATTGGACCGCTAAGGAAGTCTTGAATGACTGATTGCTCTTCTCTTTGACCGGGCATACAGTGCAGTGAAGAACCAGGGGATAGAAGTTTATGACATCTGTGCTGTTTTTAGGGTATAGGAAATGATTTTCTGTGCATTCTTTGCACCTTTACAGGTGTCCCAGTTGAGTGTGGTGGGCATATTTAAAATACTGACTGCCTACGCTTTTAATACCACACTACCCCCTGTTCGCCAACTTTCAAAATACTATAACCATTCTCGTGTCTGTCTCCTTCTGTGGGTCAGGGATGAACAAATGATAGCAGGAAGCGAGATCTTACACAAGGACAGGAAGATAAGGGCCTCCACCCTGGGACCAACCCTAAGTTTAAGGTTCCCATTCTTTGGGACTCTTACTTCAACTTCTCTGACCTTCTGAGCTCTGGACCTTTCCTGCCTTCATCTTAGATACCTAGCTCCCTGAGATGGATTTGTCTCCCTAGATTTTCCACCCATCCTCTGCTCTGATTTAGAGGAAGCATCTCATTCTCTCTCTCTCTCTCGACCTGGGCTTTTCACTCACCATCTGTTCTGATCTTGAGCACCTGACTGAGACTTGAGCCCCATCTCCTGCTGCCTACACCCCAGCTGACCCAAGCCGATAAGACAAAGATCAGCAGAGCCGTTAGAGACCCAGGCACAGAAAAGGGAGGTCTGCGTGGATTATACAGATGAGGGAAGCTTTTTCAAGGGAAGTAGAATTTCAAGGGTGGATTAACTCTGCTTTTCCTCTTGCTGTTGGTACAAATGTTGCATGAGCCCACGTGTAGTAAAATGGGACTTCTGTAAGCTAGAATATTGAGGCTCTTCATTAATTCACATCAGCCTTTCTAGTTTCCATTTATTATAAGGTTTTTTGGTTTCCCTTGTAAGCTATAAGCATTCTGTGACTTGAATTGGTTGGCATAGGATTCTAGGTATATTCCACCTCCCTCCTCCTTTCCTGCTCATGCACACCTATGCTTACTTATTTTCTACCTTCTTGGATCAGAGTTGGGAAGCTCAGCTCCATGTTGGGGTTCCTTTTGGGGAGCTATTGAGTGGGCTGTGTCTGCAATATTGTTTGTGGCCATCCACACTACTTACTGAACCAAATTCTCTGAGCACCCGGGTCAGGGGGAGCCTGGACCAGGGTGGGAAAAAAGTTTCCAGCCCCAAGTGGCAGGCCTGCTTCAGCTCTGCCTGGCCTGGTTCATGGCTTGGAAGTGGAGCCACAGAACTGGGCCAGGAACTTTCTCCGTGGGCCCCCGCTCTTAGGCCTGGTAGGCATGGCTCAGCGACAGTGCTGTGTGTGGGGGGCAGGATGTGTGCTCTGTTAGCAGAGGCTTTGGGCAGCTCCTGCAGTTCTGGAGTGGCTCCCTAGTCTTCCCACCCACACCGTCCTTCAAAGGGGGCTCATCTCTGACCTCCCATAAACTCTCCACTCCCTTTTCCGGTGCACCCTGTACAGCGCGATCTACCTGCCATGGCAAGTAGGAATATCATGAAGTTTCGAAACTGCAGTCTACTGTGGTCTGCGATCTCAATCCTAGGGGGTTTTGCAGGGTGAACTGTACTTGGTGTTTAAGAAAAGTATAGCAGACCTTTGAACTTTTCATTTTCTCACTTGGAAACCAAATGCAGAGGTTGGGGGCCAAGCAAATAAGTCAGCGGGGCCATGATCCTGGGCAGAGGCATCCCGTGATGACTCCACGTTCACTGATTTTTGGTCGCCTCTGTCAGCGGAGTGGCCCAGTCTAAGCTACTCTCCATCTTTTGCATTCGCAGTGGTGAAGTTGCTTGTAGGAGAAAGTGCTAGAGCAGGAAGCAGGTACCCAGTGGGAACTGTGCATCCTCGGGCAAGGCACAGACTCTGTCAGACCCAGTTTTCTCACTCCTGTGTAACACATGAGGCACGGCTGATGCTTCTGAAAGTCCCCTCCGCAGGACCAGTCCTGGATTTGCAATATTGACTCTGGCTTCAGCGTTCCTCTGAACGTTGTCCACGTTGTCCCTTGATGTTTCCATGCCACTGGCAGTGTCCACCGTGGCACTTTCAGTCTGGATCGGATAACGTCTTCGTCCCTGCCTCTGCCTGTGGCTCATTATTTATCTATTTATTTTGGCGCGCTGGGTCTCCATTGCTCTGTGTGGGCTTGCTCTAGTTGCGGCGAGCGGGGGTTGCTGTTTGTTGCGGTGCACGGGCTTCTCCCTACGGTGGCCTCTTTTGTTGCTGAGCACTGGCTCTAGGCATGTGGGCTTCAGTAGTTGCAGCACAAGAGCTCAGGAGCTGTAGCGCACAGGCTCTAGAGCTCAGGCTCGGGAGTTGTGGCCCACGGGCTTAGTTGCTCCTTGGCATGTGGGATCTTCCTATACCAGGGCTGGAACCCATGTCCCTAGCATTGGCAGGTGGATTCTTAACCACTGGGCCACCAGAGAAGCCCCTGCCTATGGCCTGTTATGATGGAGAACATTTGTTAAACCAGAGCATAGATACCAAAGGCGTATCAAGAAGCAGTACAAACAGATGAGGGAGCTTCTCAATAATAAACCAAATGCTTCCACGTTCTATCCCAGGATAGCCCCTCCTGGGGCTGAAACATTATGTTCCACGTGCTGGTTTGAAAACTTGCACTGAGGCATCTTGTTGCCTGGATGGCACAGGCAAATTGCCCTCCCTGCTCCCCCGCTGTGCATCTCATCTGGCAAAATAAATCCATCCCATCTTCCTCTTAGGTATGTTTCAAGGGTGACGTGGACTAATATTTTGTAAAGGGTTTAGAACAGTCCCTGGTACACAGTAAGTGCTTGTTTAATGCCTCAGTACCTTGAACTGTTAGTAGGTGTGCTATTACAAAAGACGTAAAGAGATCTCCAAGTAAAATAAGTTTGTTTGGAAAATCTGTGTTGATCAAATTAGAACACATTTTTTTTTCCCCTTTAGTATGATACTTAAAACATGTAGTGTGCTACTCTGTGGGAGAATTTTGAAACGTCCTTGGAGATTGTGGAGGGTATAAGCTATTATTTGGAATTTCCCAAGCTGACTTGACAACAGAGTGGTTTTCATGAAACACTGTGGTCTCAGGGAACTCAAGTGTGTCTTTTAGTTGTTGTTTAGTTGCTCAGTCATGTCGGACTCTTTGCGACCCCGTGGGATGTAGCCTGGCAGGCTCCTCTGTCCATGGGATTTCCCAGGCAAGAGTACTCGAGTGGGTTGCCATTTCCTCCACAAGAGGATCTCCCTCACCCAGGGATTGAACCCTCATCTCCTGCATTGGCAGAAGGATTCTTTACCACTGAGCCCAAGCGCATCTCATGGAACACAATTAGAAACATGGTTTCAGGCTCATGGAGGCAGTTCCCCAACTGTTCAACACTCATCAGAGGTTTTCTTCTACTGATTTGGTCCTCATACTCTCCTTCTCCAGGGGGGATATCTGCCACTTGCTATGCTGTCCTCTATTTCTTTTCATATTTGTATAAAATCTGCCTTTTGTATTAATAAGAGACCCATGGTGGCTCAATGGTAAAGAAACTGCCTGCCAATGGCGGAGACTTTATATTTGTATTTTTGCTTGAGCAATTACTTGCTTATTTTAAGGATTGAAATAGCTTAGTTGGAGGCACCCTGTTGAAGCAAGCAACCAACCCTCAGTCTCTACTGATGCTGAATAAGTGCAGACTGCCTCAGCCTATAGCAGGACCCAGTGAACTTATCTCTAACTATCTCCAACCTGATAGCAAAACGCTGGCTTTGTTATGAAGAGGTGGCCTGTGAGCTCCTGGGATTAATGAGAGCCGGAAATCTGGCTCCATGATGCTTAGGATGGTAGTGTTTCTGTGTAAGCTAGAAATTCTTCTCCCCAAACTCCTGCTAAGACCTTCTCACTACCAAATGTTCTTACCTGTTACCTAGCTCCAATATTCAACAGGCCTTCCAGAAAGCCAAGTCGGCAGCTAATGGATCTCCTTGCAGTCCAAGGGACTCTCAAGAGTCTTCTCCAACACCACAGTCCAAAAGCATCCATTCTTCGGTGCTCAGCCTTCTTCACAGTCCAACTCTCACATCCATACGTGACCACAGGAAAACCAAAGCCTTGACTAGATGGACCTTAGTCAGCAAAGTAATGTCTCTGCTTTTGAATATACTATCTAGGTTGGTCATAACTTTTCTTCCAAGGAGTAAGCGTCTTCTAATTTCGTGGCTGCAGTCACCATCTGCAGTGATTTTGGAGCCCAAAAAAAGTCTGACACTGTTTCCACTGTTTTCCCATCTATTTCCCATGAAGTGATGGGACGGGATGCCATGATCTTCGTTTTCTGAATGTTGAGCTATCCCCACCCCGATAGCAAAACGCTGGCTTTGTTAAGAAGAGGTGGCCTGTGAGCTCCTGGGATTAATGAGAGCCAGAAATCTGGCTCCATGATGCTTAGGGTGGTAGTGTTTCTGTGTAAGCTAGAAATTCTTCTCCCCAAACTCCTGTTAAGAGCTTCTCACTACCAAATGTTCTTACCTGTTACCTAGCTCCAATATTCAACAGGCCTTCCAGAAAGCCAAGTCGGCAGCTATGAAACAGATGAAGGTGTAGGGCTAGACCTTGCCAGAGTCACATGCTTATTGACTTTGCACAAGATCTGTTTAGAGCGAAAAGAATTAGATTAGGGATTAGAACCTCCTGGCACCTAGGACTTGAGTGGCCCCTTATTACTCTCAGAGAAAAGCCCCATACATTAGCCAAGCAGTCAGAACTTTCCCTTGGGACTTCCCTGGTGGTATAGTGGCTAGAGTCCATCTGCCAGTGCAGGGGGACATGGGTTCAATCCCTGGTCAGGGAAGATCCCACATGCCGTGGAACAACTAAGCCTGTGCGCCACAACTGCTGAATCTTTCAGCTGCAACTACTTAAGCCCAAGCGCCTAGAGCCTCTGCAGGCAACAAGAGACGGCACTGCAATGAGAAGTGTGTGCATCGCAACTAGAGAGCAGCTCCCACTCTCTGCAACGAGAAAAGCCCCCACACAGCAACGAAGGCACACTGCAACCAAAAATAAATAAATATATAGATAAAGACAACCAACATGAACACATAAAAGAGCCGTAAGCTTTGTTAAAAAAAAAAAAAAAGAAAAAAACTTTCCCAAAGCAGGCCAACCTCTCTTCTCTCCCTCACATGTCAATATAAACCTTCATCTCCACTCTTCTGGAATCACCATCCTCAGGTGACCCAGGACTTTGTTGCCTCTGAATCGTTGCTTAAATAACCTTTCCATGTGTTTGGTTAATCTCATACTTATTTTTAAGACCAAACTAAAAATGATCACGCTTGCTTTCCCAACTATGCCCACCTACTCCTTGCCCGTCGGAAGATACGGGATTCCCTTTTTCTATTTCATTTCTCTCTGCGTAATAATAGCTCTTGGTGTAGACATGATCTCCACCCATAGAAAATAATTTATTTGAGGGCAGGGACTGCATCGTTTTACTCATGTCTCTGGCCACATCTGAACAAGTTTGCACTAAGAAATATCTGCCAAAATCAATCAGTTAGAGCCACTGCTCCACTATGATGTGGTTTCTTTAGTGTCAAAATTCAACATACGTACATCTGTGGGGAGCTATTTACTTTGCTTTGACTTATCATGACTTAGTCCCCTCTGGGCTAATTGTTCTGCAGACTCAGGTGATTTTCTTATTTTTCCAAGCTCGCTGGCTATGGAACAGTGTCTACATGCTTAAGAGTGGCATTCAGGGCCCTCCCCGACCTGGGCTCACCACACCTTTGAGCACATGGAGAAAGGCTGTAATCTCTCCACGTTCCCTTTGGTGAACAGCTGACTCTAAAGCAGAATTGATTCATCTCAGCGTAGCAGCTACCGTTTTGTGCAGGGGCACTTTGTAGTTGGTGACTGTCTTGTGCTCTGCAGGCTGTTTAGCAGCATCTCTGCTTCTACCCACCAGATGCAGCAGCATCCTCCCTAACTGGCCCTTCCTCCCGAGACTGGGATAACCAGGCATACTGTATCTCCAGACAGTTCCACCACTGGTTAACGACCACTGATCTAGAGGTCTCCGATGTTCTGCTCTGAATCCTGGGATAAAATGGCTCATGCCAGTCTCTCTAACACTCAGGTGCTATCTTGCTGGTCTGGAACCAGCTGGGAAGGATTGTCACCAGGGTTAGGCAAATGCTGTCTGAAAAGACGAAATAGGCAATGTACTGTCACTTGCTCGTACAGTCAGAAATAGGCCACGATCCAAGTGACATAAACCAAAGAAAAGCAGAGAGGTAGTTAGATCAGTGGTTTTCAGAGTCCTGTTCATCATGAACCACATCTTTTGAAGAAAGGATTAAAACAGAGACTCCTGGGCTATTCGCTGGATGTACTTATTGAAATTTGGATGTTTTCACGATGCCCAAGGGATCATTATGCATCCAGCACTGTGTTGGACAATACTGCTTACTTATTTGTTTTAAAAATATTTACTTTTACAAAACTAGGCTCAGTGTGGGTGCCCCTGGGGGTACCAGACAGTACCACTCAGACAGTAAAGAGTCCGCCTGCAATGTGGGAGACTCGGGTTCGATCCCTGGGTTGGGAAGATCCCCTGGAGGAGACATGGCAACCCACTCCAGTATTCTTGACTGGAGAATCCCATGGACAGAGGAGCCCGGTGAGCTATAGTCCATGGGGTTGCAAAGAGTTGGACACAACTGAGCGACTAACACATACACACAGGGGCAGTGTATTAATGGCACACACAGAACGTGGCTTCAATATAAGAAAAAGTACTCTACCTTAATTTTGTTTTCTTTTTGTTTGTTTTCTCTCTCTGTTTTAACTTAACTGCCTCTTAATATAATCCATATGTCCTAGAAAAAAACAAATCCCCACTAGCACGTGAGGTTCGTTGGGCACACTTGGGTGAGTCTATCCACCCTGGTACCTGGTGGGTGTTGGATCCAAGTTTCTTTCTGCATGATGTGGGCACCCAGTGCTGTTGCCATTCCCTTTGCATGGTCTGCACTTCTTTTTTCTGACCCAAGAAGAGATATTTTTGAGACTTAGAAGGAAAAGTAAAAAGAAAGGAAAGCTCAGATAATGTACTCTTTGGCAAAAGAAGAGGATAAAAATGCATTCTAATTGCTTGTTAAATGAGTTATCTTATCGGATTTGGGTCTGTGTTTCTATATGTGAAGCCCCAAATTCTTAACCCCCAGTTCCCCAGAGGGAGTGCAACACAGCTGCTCAGAACTTAATAGATGAATAGACTGTGATTTCTTTCTGTTCGGAGAATATGTATTTCTGCATCATTTGCTATCTTCTCTTATCTGGCATCACTGCCAGGCCCACTGTTGTTCAGTCGCTAAGTCATGTCCAACTCTTTGAGAGCCCATGGACTGTAGCACGCCAGGTTGCTCAGTCCTTCACTATCTCCCAGAGTTTTCTCAAATCCATGTCCACTGAGTTGGTGATGCCATCTAACCATCTCATCCTCTGTCCACTGTAGGAGATCTGTAGCTCCTTGATGATCGGAATTCAGTACTGTACAACCCACAGGCCCACTAGTTTGGGGAAAAAAGATATCTGGATGTGACCTGTGCACTAAACTATGTGGAGAATTTTCCTACAGGCCATAAGAGATGGGGGATGAGGGTGGTACCCAGACTCTGCATGAACCTCTAGAAAGTGCTCTCCTGGCACCTGCTTCCTGGGAACTGAAATAACTGGCACTGTGGAGCTTGGATGAAAAAGACAGAACACAGAAGATGATGCCAGAGGAGATCTCTATTGAAAAGACTAGCAATCCAGATTCTGCTGGGACTGTATCTCCCCAGTTTAAAAACAACCCCATCATTAGAACTGCAGAGCCAACACTAGGAAACGTAAATAAAGCTATATCCAGTAAAGGGATGCCTCCAGAGGCCTATCCTCTGGAATAAAAACTGGCCCCAGTCCTTTCAGATTTGTGTTTCTAGGGTCTTTCATTTTTCTTTTATTAGCACGCTTGTTCCTATTTGTCAATAGGTGTCTGGGTGTTTACAGATTTTAGGGGTGTAGGTAAAACACCAAATGGGGATCTGAGACCTCGGTGCAGGGGAATACATTTTTCACAGCCATTTGGTTGAAACTTGGAACTGGAGGGAATCTCTCTTTTTAGCCAGCCTTGCCTAATATTCTGGCATCCTACAATTTTGTATACTTTTTAAGGAAAAGAAAAAGGAAAGTGGGAGGGTGGGAGGGTTTGTCTTTCATTATCTCTGCTGGAGAAGTGAGGAAATGTGGTGTTTTATTCATAGGCAAATTTTTCTGGCAAATCTTTTGAAAGTTAGTGGGATTTTATAGATCCTCTCTGCCTACACCACCCTCCTCTACGTTAGCTGCTCTCCATCAGAAAGTCTTTGGTAGATTGAATTATTGGCCTCGATTCTTTGTCCACACCCTTTATGGCATGTCTCTGTAGCCCCTCCAATGAAAGGCAGAGTGCATTTTTCTACTGCTGGTGACTTGCTTTGGTCAATAGGGTGTGGGTGGCAGGGACCATGTGCCAGCTCTGCACTTGGGCTTTAAGAGGCATCACTGCTCCCATTTCTATGCACAAAGTTTTCCCCAGGGAGCTACCACCCCCTTTCCCAGGCCTGGATAAATGCACTGGGAACCTGCAGCCTGGAGCCAAGAGCAGCTGGATCTAGAGCCACTTAGCTGAGCACAACCAAGATGGGCCAATACCCAGCTGACCTGCAGACCTCTGAGCAAGAATAAATGATTATTGCTTTAATCCACTGAATTTTGGAGTGAATTACTTGTTAGGCAATGCTCTTAATCCACTTATCTCCCCAATTCACATTTTAATTCTCAGCTCAGTATGTTTAAAGATGAATGGATAATATTTTCTGGACCCTTCAAAATGCTACAAGGGCTGGTTCTATACGTTGGCTTCGCTGACAACATGTTAGCCACCAGCTCCTGTTTTAATGAAGAATGGCTCAGGTTAAAAGTCTACAGCTTCTGATCTCTACATCCGTCACACTGAGCTTTTGTATGAGACAGTCCAGTTCTAGAGTGAAGTCAAGCTTACGCCACTTAATCACTGTGTAACTTTGGGTAGCTCATGAGCCTCTCTGACTCTCCATTTCACCATCTGTTGAGTTTGCTGGGAGAAAGTAGAGATAATGTACATAAAGTGCTCTGTCCATCATAATTGTTATATAAATGGCAACTGTTATGTTTGTGAAATAAATCAATGAATGCTAGTTTTTGTCAGTAGCAAACGTCTGGTACTTTTTATAAGGTATTAATACCTACCTCTTTCTTCGTGAAACATGGCACCTTCCTTGAGCTCCAGCTGGCGCCTGTCTGAGCCTGATATTGCACGCCATCACTGTGTCTTCCTTCCCTAGTCCCTACCCAGTAAACTCCTTCATAGTGGTTATCAAGCAGTAGGTCGAGCTGTCTTGGTCAGCGGGTGCTGGTCAGCAGCAGTCACAATGATAATAATAGACGTTGAGTGCTTACTAGACTTTGCCAGACAAGGCATCCCCACTACCGAGACAAGCAGGAACCAAAGTAAGGTCGTGGGTCCCAGACCCTCACATTTCCCTTTAGATTGAATCCATTTTTGGCGAGAAGAAGTGGGAAAGGAAGACATTCTCGATGACCTAAACAAGATTGTATCATCCAAAAAGAATTCAAACTGAAAGAGATTGAGACAGCATTCACTGACATGCTTAAAATTTTCTCTTCCCAACTACCCAGTGCAGTGATCAGGGATGAAAAAATTAAGAAACTACATCTCCTTTGCACATCTGAAGAGCAATGTGAGTGCGTGCGAATCTGTGATGTGGTAATAACAGTACTGTTGCTGCTGCTGCTGCTAAGTCACTTCAGTCTTGTCCGACTCTGTGCGACCCCAGAGACGGCAGCCCACCAGGCTCCCCTGTCCCTGGGATTCTCCAGGCAAGAACACTGGAGTGGGTTGCAATTTCCTTCTCCAATGCATGAAAGTGAAAAGTGAAAGTGAAGTCGCTCAGTAAGTGTCTGACTTGTAGCGACCCCATGGACTTCAGCCTACCAGGCTCCTCCATCCATGGGATTTTCCAGGCAAGAGTCCTGGAGTGGGGTACCATTGCCTTCTACAAACACATATAAATTACATGCTGACTACCCTGCAGGCATCATCTTATTTAACCCTCAGCAAGCTGGGCTGCCGTCTGTGGGGTCGCACAGGGTCAGACACAACTGAAGTGACTTAGCAGCAGTAGCAGCAGCAGCAAGCAGCCCACAGTAGACCTTTCTACTGTGGTCTTTTCCTTACTTCTGTAGACACTGACTTGCAACTAAGCTCAATTATTGGTCCAAGGTGTTTTGACTGGGAAGCGATGAAGTTCCCAGACAAGGTGATTCCAGAGCCCAGATGCCCCCAGACTCCAACATGCTGCCTTGTTATTGCTCTGGGATTTTGTGTCTATGTCCCAAATTCATCCATTCATTCCCTGTACCATATTCATAGGTCAAATGGTGTCATTCCATTTCTCTTCCCTAGCAATGCTTAAAGAGAGCATTTCTAGCATCTAATTCCTACTGAGCGCTGATTTTTTTTTCCTCTGGGGAGCTCCAATACTCTCAAGACTGAGAAGGAACTAAAGAGAGCATTTGTTATCATAGATTATTCATAGTAAAGAATTTGCTGCACCCAGAGCAACAAAGATCTGTTTGTGTGTGGACTGCAAGGGTAGCAGCGGTGCCACACTGAACACCATAAGCAGAGGACTGAGAAATGAGCTTCTCCTCGGGCCCCAGGGAGTGGTCCTCAGTAACAATGTCTCATAGATAGAGTTTCTGGATCCTTCTCAGCCCTTCCTCTGCTGCTGAAACAGCCAAGGACTCGGCATTATCAAAGATAAAAGTCAGTTATGCTAAAACGAATCCTTAAAACACTTCTTAAAATACAGATATCAGTATCTATTTCAGTACAACTTTTTGGTCTGGAAACAGTGTCTTCACGAACCTGAACTTCCACACACTTGGCTTCTTGACTGGGTATGAAGAAGCCAAAGAACAATCAATGAATATCTAAAACAGCCCTCTTGTTTTAAGAAATCTGAATCTTAGTGGTTTTGTGAAAGAACAAACTTTTCTTTTGCGGGGGAGTCATTGCCATGGGGTAGATTTAATCATGTTGGGAATCGATTTCTATTTAATGCTGACCGTGGAAGATTGAAGATAGTTCAGCATTTTCTGATTCTTCTCCCATAGAGCAGAGGGTTCTAGCTCTCCATTTAAATCTGAGTTGGCTTGTGGATGTTTTGACCAACAGAGTGTGTGGAGGTGATGCTGGGCTGGCTCTGGGCCTTCTGTTTAAGAGGATCAGCAGCTTCTGATTTGGTCTTTTGGAAGATCAAGGCCTCATGTGGGAAGTCTGCCCTTGCTGCGGTTGCCAGGCTGTGGGAAGCAGGAGGCATGTGAGGGTCCTGGCAGGTGAGTTGTCACAAAAGGAGTGACATGAGAGAGAGATGAGAGAGATGGAGGGAAGGAAGGAAAGAGACAGAAAGAGAGTGAGAGCATGCACTGTGGCATCTATTAGGTGAGTGAGAAGCAATTCTAGAATCTCAGAAATAGATCTTCCGGCCCCAGCTGGGATCAGAGATAAACCACCAGAGTGAACTCTTCCTAAATTCCCAATGAAATTTGGAACAAAATAAAACAGTTGCTTTAAGCCACAACATTTTGGAGTTGTTTGTGACATGGTAATAGATAACATTTTCAACCACTAAAGATCACTGTAGCAAATCCTAGGACAGTTCTCTGGCTCTCAACTTGGATAAAGCAATAATTCTTCAGATGTTAACGAGTGGAGGGTCAAAGACATCATTGGTTCCGATGTGTTTATTTCACAGAAGAAATTGAAATCCATAGATGTGAAAACAGCAGCTAGAGAGAGGGGGTTAACTGCTGTTCTAACAACCTTGGGACAACTTTCCCAGATAAGAGCATTTCTTGGTCTTCAAGCTTCTTGTGAGGGTATTTATTTCTGCCACTAAATTCAGAATCTCTTGTGTTCCTCACTCTGTTCCACAGCAGGCAGGGCTCCCTCCGAGGGACCATGTCTAGTCCAGGTTCCGGTAAACCTTCCTACCTTCTTCTTCCACCTCATCCAGGAGCAGAGTTCATTCAATTTCAAATGCAGATACAAAAGACATTGTGATTCATGCTATCAAGTTTCCCTCCTTTACAATAGGCACCTGGGCTGTCCCCTGGGAAGCCAAGAAAAGGCAACCCCAGGACAGGATGGGGTCAGGCTCCTGCATTATCTGCCGGGGTCCTGGGTCCCTCGGGTTCATCCCACGGCTGCTCACATGTAGCAGGTCAAAGCCCTGGATTGCACCCCCCCACCCACCCCTGCTCACCGGCTCACGTAGTTGTGTTTTTGTGGCCCGCGTGTTCTGTGCATAAGTTAGCCAACTCACTTTTAAGTTCACAAGGGAGGGGTGGCTGGCAGGAGACCCAGTTTAGCTGACTTCCGTTAGATTAAACTGCTCTTGGTGGAAAACTTCTGAAGAAATAACCTTTCTGGTATTCTCTTTGTCTAACTGAGATCCAGATCCAGTAAAGTAGTCTCTATTACACTTGCTCCAACCTTATTCCACATCAAGGGACTTTAGGTTTTATAGACTAAAAATAGTTTCCAAAAATGAGGGGGAAAATCCCTAGTCATGGCAATGATGGGACTCAGGCTTAGTGGGAAAATTGGGGAAAATAGTTAAAAGTTACTCCCCTGTCCACAAATATGATAAAAAATATATAAAAAGAGAAAAATATAAACCTTAGACTAGCATTTTGCAGAGTGGTTCAAGCACCATTTGCACTGGAATGACATGGGATACTTGTTAAAAATAAAGATTCCAGAGCTCTAGTCTGGACCTCCTAAACCAGGTTCTCTGGGGGTGGAAATATAAATTTTCATTGTTTCTTCTAGTGGTTCTTCTGCTCATTGAAATTTGAGAATGGCTGCCTTAGATTTATTTTACACACACACTTCACGAAATATTTTCTGGGAAGTCCGTGCAAATTTCAGTTCTGATTTGCTTCTCCCTTCCTAATTCTTGCGTGTGCACATGTGTATAAGCATACCCACATGCACATGTGCACACTCAAACACACATACAGACACACATACACACTTGTTTTATAAACCCTCTAATGGGAATGGGGAAAGGGGGTGGAGGCAGGCTAATTTAAATCTTTCTGTGTGGTTTCTGGGCCTCAGGACTCACCCACCCCTCCATTTTGCCTTATCTGCTCCCTTGAACATTTCTTTTTTGCATGAAACATTCCCTGTTTAGGGTTTCCTGCCACAGGGAAATTCCCAGGTGCAAGAACTTTCAGTTAGCCTCAGGAAAGACTCTGATGTGGATCTTTGAAGATGGAAGAACTTAAATATTAAAGGATCCACCAGGTGCCAATAGAGTTGAATGGGAATCCCAAAGGGGAATTTGTTTTCAACATAAATACTAATAATATAGTAATTGTGAAGCGAATGTTTATAGTGTGTGGAGTGCTCTGATCAGCGCTGCCCTGGCTGTCTTGTGGGATGTCAGGGTGGGTGAGGCAAGGTAGGAAAAAATGGAAAGCAGTGACCTGGGGAATTCGTGTTGAACCGGCATTGTTTTCTGTTCTTCACCCCTGACAGTTTTTGGTTCCAGGCCTCATACTCATTAACCCTTCACTAATGGAAACTTCTGCAAGTGGTCCTTCACATTACAGTAGAGAAAACCTAGAACTGATTAGAAACTTGGAAAGGCATCAGGTAAGAACAACTTTCATTCCTTAGACGTAATGAAGCAGCCAAGTTTTGCTTAAATATATCCATTTTTCAAGATTGAGCTGAATGACAGATTCTCCATGAAGCACTTAGTACATTACAAATACTATTATTATATTGTTAGTTTTTTTTATAGTTTATGTAGTTATACCATTATACATACAATATGTATGTATATATATAGAGAGAGAGAGCTTAGTTGCTCTGTCGTGTCTGTGATGCTATGAACTGTAGCCCACCAGGCTCCTCTGCTTATGGAGTTTTCCAGGCAAGAATACTGGAGTGTGCAGCCATTCCTTTCTCCAGGGGATCTTCCTGACCCAAGGACGGAACCCAAGTATCCTGCATGGGCAGGCAGATTCTTTACCATCTGAGCGTCCATATACAGCTTGAAGTAATATTATGCTGATTAACATTATAATAATATTAGCTACTGTTTTATAAAGATGAGGCTTCCCAGTTGGCACTAGTGGTAAAGAATCTGCCTGTCAATGTAGGTTAAACGTAAGAGACATGAGTTCAGTCCCTTAGTTGGGAACATCCCCTGGAGGAGGGCATGACAACCCACTTCAGTATCCTTGCCTGGAGAATCCCTTGGACAGAGGAGCCTGGTGGACTGCAGTCCATGGGGTCCCAGAGAGTCAGACACGGCTGAACAGACTTAACTCACATACATTCCTGCTAGTTTTAATATGCTAGTAGTGTTATTATTTTGGGTATTAATACCTATAACAATATTACTATTATCCAATTAAAATAATACTAGCTAGGTAATAAAACCAGCCACAACAATAATAATGGCTACCATTTATTGAGCACCGACCAGATGTTATGTCTAGCTGCAAGCATGATCTCATCTAATGTTCCCACCATTCCATAAAGTGGTTGGTTACTCCAAACACTCTCATTTTTCATATGAGTAGATAAAAGTTTTTCCCAGCCAGAAAACAGTGAGACAGCGATTTGAACCCAGAACCCATTTTCCCCAATTAGCAGGTCACCTCTCCTCACCCTTTGGGTCCAGACTGTGGTCTGCACTTGGACTGGAACACTTGATCACCGCCTGCCTTTTCTTAGAGTGATTTGTGAGTTACCAGCTCCTGGAGGGCAGAGTGCAATTTATATCTGAAAGCTTCAGAACCCTCAGCCCTGTGCCTTGAACTTACAGATAAGCGCTGTTAAAATGTTCAGAACGCCGCATAAGCGCTGTTCAGATAAGCACTGTCTGAGTTGGTTAAAATTCCACACCGCCAACAGGGTCAGGCTTGCTGGTGACAGTGGCAGCCCATCTTCTCTGGTGTGCAGTTCCAGGAGAGCATTGATTATTTACAACTTGTTTCTAGTGATCATAGGATTCCATGCCTGTTTTCAGCAAGGACCAAGGCAACTGTTATCCAATCATTTGCAAAGCGTCTATCAGATTTAAGAGGATTTCCAGTAAAGTATATAATAATAATGAGAATAACAGTCATTGAGTGCTTCCCACATGTTGAAAACTATGCTAAACTCTCTGCAAAATTAATTTTGTAACCCTTATCACAACTCTTTGAGGTAGATATTGTTATCTTTTTCCTATAGATGAAAGTTGAATAACCTGCCCCAAATCAGCCAGCTGGTGAGTTGCAGTGTTCAGATATGAAATCCAATTTGACTCCAGAGTAAATGCTTTTAATCACTTAATCACTCTTCTAAGTAACTCATTCTTCTCTTCCTTCTTTCTTTCCTTCCTTCCAAAAATATTTAATGAATGCTTCTTCTTCACTGGGCCTCTGTAAGATGAATGAGGCAAAGATGAGCTGATAAGACACTTTCCTTTCCCTAAAAAGTATTGGGGGAAATCACAGGTGAAATAAGCAGTTATAAAATATGAGGGTGACAGCTCCGATAGAATTGACAGTGTTTTGAGAGCAGATGCATAACAGCCATACGTCTGGGTATCTGCTTGGCTCTTGAAGATCCCTGAGTCCTCATACCAACCATCTAGGCTGGATGTCAGTAGTCCTCTTTGTATCTGATGATGCTGAGTTTCAGAGAAGTCAGAACAATTGCTCAAGGCCACACAGACATCCAGTGGCAAACTTGCCATAAATCCGAAAGTTTGTGCTTTCCTTACCAGGCCAAGTCACCCGGGACTAATATAAAGTAAATTAACATAAAATGGCCACCCTTCTCCTTAAAGGGCAATAGGTTTTCTACTAAATAAAATAGTTAAATTTCCTCCTAGCCAAAATATAATCTCTCCACACACTTCAGAAAAACAACGTTCAAAACTCTTGCTTTTTGACCATCCTTTCTGTGAGGATATGGAGGAACCCCTGAAGATAACAGATCTTATAATTTCTTCAAGTTCTGTTGTAATGGAGTTTGCTAGGAAAGTTGTTCCTCAGCTCATATTTATTTAAACCTTCCATACTTTGGATTAAAACCAAGAATCAGTAGCTTCATTCTGGGCTGTGATGGACTGATTGAGGACAAGTACTAAATACTGAAAAAAAAAAACAAAACAACAAAGAAATATGGAGGTACTTGAAATACAGGGTACTTGGTGGCTGGGGCAAAATTGAGGATGTGAGGTTCCACAGGATGTCTGAGTCTGAATTTTTAACACACTGGAAGTTCCAAGACATTTAACCTCTTGCTGGTCCTCTGAATTTTCTTTCTTTCTTTTTTTAAATAAGCACAGTAGCATGGAATGGCTTCAGAGGGAGCAGAAACTGGCCTATCACTTTGAGAATACCACAAATGCCCTGGAAGAGGAGATGAAAAGGGTTCAGAGGCAATATTCTCCTGTAAGGGCAATGGAAAACTTTCACTTCTCGGAAAGTGCTTTTTACAGGAGTTCAGGACTGCTTTTGAACCATTATCGAAATGATCAACAGAGTAGCAGAGTCACCAATGTAAGTTTTGTGAATTTTACAGTCTTTGTTCCAAATCAGCCTCTCAGCTTTAACAGAAGAGAAATGTTATGTACTTACAGAGCGCTGGGGCTCAGTAGTTGTCTTTGCTCTTTTTGATTTCCTGACGTTTAATGCTGTCGTGGTTTCAGAGGGTCCAGCAAGGCTTTTTCCCAATAGCAGGCTCTGCTAGCTTCCTGCTCTCCCTGGCCTGTGGTCTGCCTATCCACGCAGTGACATTCTTAAGCTCCAACCTCACAGGACACATCACACATTCTGAACTGCACCCTGCATCTTCGTGGTGTCTGAACACATTAAAAAAAACTGTTCTCATGAACAATATTTGGACATGAGACAACTAATTTCCTGCATCACGTGTGGATTTCAGAACAATGCCAGAGGGGCTAAGAACACACTTTCTCTGTTGACTACACAAAAACGCTTTCAGCATCTGCCCAGGGCCAGTTTATCTTCTCCACTATATTAACAACACTAAGCTGGAGAGCCCATGTTAAAGAAAGAACATTTATTTAGCCAAGTGCTTTTGAAATCATTTTTTTTGGGGGGTGGGGAGCGGTTCTGAGATAGCACTGAAGAATAAAATGCCTCCACTAGCGCTGACCCTGATCACCCAAAAGCAAAATTTAAACAGAAAAGTCTGGTTTCCCTCTGCCCCTTTCCTTTTAACCCTTCTCACCAGTTTTCTTATAAGTTAAAGGTCAGTAATAGTTGGCTGATGTGGTAGATTGTTAATACATTGTGTTAGTGAAGGTCATTTTCATCTGACCAGAAGTCCAAGCAAATTTAAATTCAGAAGAAGTAAGTCATAATTTACTCTTTTTCTCATTACTCAATAAAAGAATTCAGACTTCCAACACTTTTTTTTTTTTTTTAAACTTCTCTCCATGTGGTTTTTTATTTATCTATTTTTGACCACACCACAGCGCATGATGTGGGATCTCAGTTTTCTGACCAGGGATGGAACCTGCAACCCCTGCATTGCAAGTGTGGAGTCTTAATCACTGGACTGCCAGGGAAGTCCCACATTCAATACTTTTTAAAAAGAAAGGATTGATCTTCTGTGTAAGGAAAAGATGAGCCCAAGTGAGACTTGTCACAGTTACTTTTGAGAGACGATGTGTTGTGAAAAATTTCAGCAAGGGACTCATTAGCATCGCATTTTTTTTTTTTTTTAAACTTCTCTCCATGTGGTTTTTTATTTATCTATTTTTGACCACACCACAGCGCATGATGTGGGATCTCAGTTTTCTGACCAGGGATGGAACCTGCAACCCCTGCATTGCAAGTGTGGAGTCTTAATCACTAGACTGCCAGGGAAGTCCCACATTCAATACTTTTCAAAAAGAAAGGATTGATCTTCTGTGTAAGGAAAAGATGAGCGCAAGTGAGACTTATCACAGTTACTTTTGGGAGACGATGTGTTGTGAAAAATTTCAGCAAGGGACTCATTAGCATCACATGATATAAAATTTGGGATTTTAGGATTTAAAAATATATTTATATTTAGATAAAAAATTGCGATCTGAGGGATCATGTTACAAATAACAGATTATAAATAGGTGATCCACACATTACATGGAGTCCATAGATATGTTTGTTTGGCCTAAAGGGAACTTTTATAGAATTTAAAATTATTCCCAGCATTCTAAAATGGGAGAAAGAAAATATAGGAGAACATATTTATGATCTTGGGTTAGGCAAAAATTTCCTAGCTAAAACACCAAAATCATGATCACAGGAAAAAAAAAAAAAAAAAAGTTGGGCTCTAGAAAAATAAAAAACTTGTGTTTTTGGAAGATACTGTTAAGAGAGTGAAAGACGAGTCATGGATTGGGAGAAAACAGTTGAAACTCACATATCTAATAAAGGACATGTATAGAGTTTATAGAAAGAACTCTGAAAACTCAGTAATATGAAAATAAATAACCCAATAAAATTGGGCAGAAGATTTAAATGGACACTTAAGCAAATGAGATATATAGATAGCAAATAAACACATAAAATGATATTCAACTGAAGTAAGGAATATATTTAAGGGAATGTAAATTAATGCAAATTAAAACCACAATGAGATATCACTAGTGAAGTGATAGTGAATTCCTTCAATCATGTCTGACTCTTTGCGACCCCACAGAACCAAGCTCCTCTGTCTATTGGATTTTCCAGGCAAGAGTACCAGAGTGGGCTGCCATTACCTTCTCCAGGGGATCTTCCCAACCCAGGGATCGAACCCGGGTCTTCTGCGTTGCAGACAGATGCTTTACCATCTGAGCCACCAGGAAGATATCACTACACAACTATTAAAATGGCTAAAATTAAAAAGACTGACCAAATTGAGTGTTAGCAAGCATGCAGTGAAATGAAACTCTTGTACACTGCTGGTACGAATGTAAAGTGGTAACTGCCATTCTGGAACCGGTTTGGTAGTTTCATAAAAGATTACATATTTAGCATATATATGTGTGTTTATAAATTGCACATTTTATTTTTATTTATTTTTTTAAGTATAGTTGATTTATAATATTATGTCAGGTATTCAACATGAATATTGGATGAATTCAATATTGGGAAAGGAGTATGTCAAAGTTATATATTGCCACCCTGTTTATTTTACTTATAGGCAGAGTTCAGTTCAGTTCAGTCACTCAGTGTCCGACTCTTTGCAACCCTATGAATCACAGCATGCCAACCCTCCCTGTCCATCACCAACTCCTGGAGTTCACTCAGACTCACGTCCGTCGAGTCAGTGATGCCATCCAGCCATCCCATCCTCTGTCAGCCCCTTCTCCTCCTGCCCTCAATCCCTCCTAGCAACAGAGTCTTTTCCAATGAGTCAACTCTTCGCATGAAGAGTACTGGAGTTTCAGCTTTAGCAACACTCCTTCCAAAGAAATCCCAGGGCTGATCTCCTTCAGAATGGATTGGTTGGATCTCCTTGCAGTCCAAGGGACTCTCAAGAGTCTTCTCCAACACCACAGTTGAAAAGCATCAGTTCTTTGGCGCTCAGCTTTCTTCACAGTCCAACTCTCACATCCATACATGACCACAGGAAAAACCATATCCTTGACTAGACGGACTTTAGTCGGCAAAGTAATGTCTCTGCTTTTGAATATGCTGTCTAGGTTGGTCATGACTTTTCTTCCAAGGACTAAGCGTCTTTTAATTTCATGGCTGCAATCACCATCTGCAGTGGTTTTGGAGCCCCCCAAAATAAAGTCTGACACTGTTTCCCCATCTATACTCAAGAGGCAGGTCAGGTGGTTTGGCATTCCCATCTCTTTCAGAATTTTCCACAGTTTATTGTGATCCACACAGTCAAAGGCTTTGGCATAGTCAATAAAGCAGAAAGAGATGTTTTTCTGGAACTCTCTTGCTTTTTCCATGATCCAAAGGATGTTGGCAATTTGATCTCTGGTTCCTCTGCCTTGTCTAAAACCAGCTTGAACATCTGGAAGTTCATGGTTCATGTATTGGTAAAGCCTGGCTTGGAGAATTTTGAGCATTACTTTACTAGCGTGTGAGATGAGTGCAATTGTGCGGTAGTTTGAGCATTCTTTGGCATTGCCTTTCTTTGGGATTGGAATGAAAACACGTTTTCCAGTCCTATGGCCACTGCTGAGTTTTCCCAATTTGCTGGCATATTGAGTGCAGCACTTTCACAGCAGAGTACATCATGTGAAATGCCAGGCTGGATGAATCATAAACTGGAATCAAAATTTCTGGGAGAAATATCAACAATCTGAGATATGCGGATGATACCACCCTAATCGTAGAGAGCCTCTTGGTGAGGATGAAAGAGGAGAGTGAAAAAGCTGGCTTAAATCTCAACATTCAAAAAACTAAGATCACGGCATCCAGTCCCATAACTTCAGAGCAAATAGATGGGGAAAAATGGAAATAGTGGCAGATTTTATTTCCTTGGGCTCCAAAATCACTGCAGACAGTGATTGCAGCAATGAAATTAAAAGATGCTTATTCTTTGGAAGAAAAGCTATGACAAACCTAGACAGCATATTAAAAAGCAGAGATATCACTTTGCCAACAAAGGTCCATCTGGTTAAAGCTATGGTTTTTCTAGTAATCATGTAAGGATGTGAGAGTTGGACCATAAAGAAGGCTGAGCGCCAAATAATTGATGATTTCAAAATGTGGTGCTGAAGACTCTTGAGAGTCCCTTGGACTGCAAGGAGATCAAAACAGTCAATTCTAAAGGAAATCAACCCTAAATATTCATTGGAAGGACTGATGCTGAAGCTCCAATACTTTGGCCACCTGATGTGAGGAACCAACTCATTGGAAAAGACCCTGATGCTGGGAGAGACTGGGGGCAGGAAGAGGAGGGGCAACAGAGAATGAGATGGTTGGATGGCATCACCAACTCAATGGACATGAGTCTAAGCAAACTCTGGGAGATGATAAAAGACAGGGAGACCAAGCGTGCTGCTGTCCATGGAATTGCAAACAGTCGGACACCACTTAGCGACTTAATAATACTCCATTTAAAGTTATTACAAAATAATGGCTCTATTTCCCTGTGCTGTACAATAATATACCTTGTTGCTTATCTATTTTATACAGAGGTATTTTGTATCTCTTAATCCCTAGCTTCTCTCCTCCCCCTCCCCCTACCCCACCACCATAACAACTAGTCTGTTCTCTATAGTTATGTGAGTCTGTTTCTGTTTTATTATAGGCATTCATTTATTTTATTTTTTAGATTCCACATATAAGAGAAAATCTAGCGTATTTGTCTTTCTCTGTCTGACTTAGTTCACTTAAAGCATAATACTCTCCAGGTCCATCCACATTGTTGCAAATGGCAGCGTTTCATTCTTTTTTTCTATGGCTGGAGTAATGTTCCATTGGACGTACATGCCTTGTTTTTTTTTTTTTATCCATTCATCTGACATTTCTTATCAAGTTGTACTTTTTAAATATGTGCAATTTATTATTTGGCAATTATATTGCAATATCCTCATTAAAAACTGCTGTGCTACATCTAAATCTTTTGTATATTGGGTTTCTCTTACAAATGAAGCAGGAGACCAACGGGCTGGAGCAGGGAAACCACTGATTACCTTCAACAGGATGTCTCCCGTGTGTTCACTGTGAACTGAATCAGTTTTGCTTCACTTGTGGAGCCTGTCTGCTGGGCCTTTGCAAGTTGCTGACTTTAGAGCCCTAGGCTGCCATGCTCTTGTAGGCATCTGAGTTTTCAAATGTACGCCTTGCTTCCCAGGTTAATTTCCCTTTAGATCAGTTTTTCAGGTGTAAGCCTGGTGTCAAAGTTCACTAATACAGAATGGAAGATGCCAAGTGATGATGAACACAGAGACTGGAGAGCTATGTCTACAAACCAAGAGCCATTAGAATTATTAGTGACCATCAGAGCGAGAGGAGAAGGCAATGGCACCCCACTCCAGTACTCTTGCCTGGAAAATTCCATGGATGGAGGAGCCTGGTGGGCTCCAGTCCACGGAGTCGCTAAGAGTCAGACACGACTGAGCGACTTCACTTTCACTTTTCACTTTCATGCATTGGAGAAGAAAATGGCAACCCACTCCAGTATTCTTGCCTGGAGAATCCCAGGGACAGAGGAGCCTGGTGGGCTGCCATCTATGAGGTTGCACAGAGTCGGACACGACTGAAGTGACTTAGCAGCAGCAGCATCAGAGTGAGAAAGAGGCAAGGAAGGATTCTCTCCAAGAGCCCTGCAGTAAACTTGGTTTTCTTTAGGCATCTGTCTCCATCAAAAATCTGCTTTCTTTTATTAAGGGATTTCATTTGAGACTGGAGTATATCCTTGATTCTCTGTTTGTGACAAAAGATGTATAAAGGCTTCCTATCTAGAGAAGTATATGATATTTCTACAAATGCAGAAGGTGTAACACAGAGCTTGGAGGTAGGAAGTGGAAAGAGAGTAACTCAGCCTGGATATGTTTCTGGCCAGGTCAAATTTAGAAGACACCTCTTTTATTATTATTTTATTTTTTTTGAGTGAATAACTCTAGTCCTTTTGAAATGAATGTCAGTTGGTAAGCATAGACACGCATGAGTACACTCTCCATTCCACATTCACAAAGGGACAAGAGAGTGGTCTAACTAAAGTTTATATCATGAGATATATACTCAGAGTCAGACATGATGGCCTTAAATTAATCACAAAGGTGGCCATGCCATGTTTTTCAATAAAGTTGCCAGCTTCCACTGTCTGAAACATCTCTGGAACTCTTCTTTGCTAACTTTTGTAAAACCTTGCATTGGATTATTTTGAAAGTCTTCAAGAATGTTAAACTCTGATTTTTTTTTAAAGAGTTTGATTTTGGGCACAGAATGGGCTTCCCTGGTGGCTCGGACAGTAAAGAATCTGCCTGCAATGCAGGGGATCTGGGTCTGATCCCTGGGTTGGGAAGATTCCCTGGAGAAGGGGATGGTTACCTACTACAGAATTCTTGCCTGAAGAATTCCATGGATAGAGGAGCCTGGCAGACTACAGTCCATGGGGTTGCCAAGAGTCAGACAGGACTGAGTGACAAACACTTTCACTTTCACTGTGGGTTGAATAGTTCAGTTCAGTTCAGTCACTCAGTCGTGTCCGACTCTTTGTGACCCCATGAACCACAGTATACCAGGCCTCCCTGCCCATCACCAACTTCCGCAGTTCACCCAAACTCGTGTCCATTGAGTCGGTGATGCCATCCAACCATCTCATCCTCTGTTGTCCCCTTCTCCTCCTGCCCTCAATCTTTCCCAGCATCAGGGTCTTTACAAATGAGTCAGTTCTTCGCATCAGGTGGCCAAAATATTGGAGTTTCAGCTTCAGCATCAGTCCTATCAATGAATACCCAGGACTGATCTCCTTTAGGATGGACTGGTTGGATCTCCTTGCTGTCCAAGGGACTCTCAAGAGTCTTCTCCAACACCACAGTTCAAAAGCATCAATTCTTCTGCACTCAGCTTTCTTTATAGTCCAACTCTCACATCCATACATGACTACTAGCAAAACCATAGCCTTGATTAGACAGACCTTTGTAAACTCTTTAAAATTCACATATATGAGGAATCTCAGAATGTGATCTTTCAGGGAAATAGGGTATTTGCAATTATAATTAAAGAGGTCATAGTGAATTAGGGTGGGCCCTAAGTTCTATCTGTCTGCCCTGGTGGCTCAAAGGGTAAAGAATCTGCCTGGAAATGGCAACCCATTCCAGTACTCATGCCTGAAGAATTCCATAGACAGAAGAGCCTGGTTGGCTATAGTCCATGGAACTGAGAAGAGTTGGACACAACTGAACGACTAACTTTAAGTCCTATCTAACTGAAGTTTGTATAAGGAAAGGAGAAGATGCACACAGACAAAGATACACAGGGAAGATGCCAAGTCATGATGAACACAGAGATTGGAGAGCTACATCTACGAGCCAAAGGGCATCAGGATGTAATAGGGACCATCAGAGAGAGGAAGAGGCAAGGAAGGATCCTCTCCAAGAGCCTTTAGAGAGAGAGAGCATGGCCCTGCTGAAACCTTGAGTTTGGACTTAGCCTCCAGAAATGTGAGAGGATTTCTGTTGTTTAAGCCACCCAGTGTATGTTACTTGGTGACATCAGCCCTAGGAAATGAATATGGGAACTAAGATGAATGTCTGTAAAAATAATCAAGCTGAATAATTGTGCTGCTAGTCAAAAAATTCCATGATTACCTAACAAGATTGATTTTATCTCAAACTGAACTTAGATGACACGGGAATGGCTGCCTTTGATGGCCAGCAGGCTAAGACTCATGGTTTTAGCATCATTTCATTCATCCTCCTAAAACCGTAGTATAGTAGCTCATCTCTATTTCACGGGAGAAAAAAAAAAATCTAAGGAGTTGATAGCTTAGGAAACTTGACTACACTCATGCAGCTGGTAATGGTCAGTTACAGCCACACCTTGTCTCTATTATGTTAGATTCTTTGCCTGCTTAACTTATCACTCCCGGAGGAGGCACTGGGACTTCTTTTTCCATCTTGTACCGAACTGAAAAAGCTGTCAATGGTTAGTAAATAATCAGTATTTAAGTGATCCCTACAAATTATGACCCTCAGGCTAGAAGACTAAAAAAAAAAATTCTGTTATGCAATTTTCCACTCTTTTAGTAATCTTAACAGTGTAGGTCATGTTAGTCCTAGTTTAATATTATAATCCAAACAACATTTGACTCCAAACACAGTATGAGGTTCAGGAATCACCCTGGCTGTGTCTTCTAAGACCACTCATGAGCTGGTCGGGCTGTTTTGACCTTTCCAGTATTTGCAAACTGGCTGGTCTTTTTGTCCCTCCTCTGCCTACATGGCACTTACCACGCACAGAATAATAGAACATTTTAATTTTCTTCTTTTTTTCCTTCTTTTTTAATCTTTGAAGAAGGACCAGCTCAGCCCTATTGGTTGGGTAAGTTGAGGACCAGCTTGCATATTTGCTGGTGTTCCAACCTGAGAGTCAGGCTTGATGTGTCTATATTCTCTGCTCAGCTATGAATCTTTGTTATTCTCTGTCCCCAGGCAGAGAAACTGGCTCATCCTCATGGAAAGGGTTATTGACAAACTGTCTTCAGGACTTCACCTTTCCTTTTTTCTATGTGTGTGTGTGCCTGGGTGAGGCATGTACTGGTGTTTATAATGTGGCATGGAGGGAGAATGGTCTTTGGTTCTGAGGACCAACTTTGGGTTGAGCTCAATCTTCAAAGTCCCCAAATATTAGTATCTCCTCTAAGAAGCATTTCAACTATACCCTTGATTTATGCTGCCTTCTCTTAAACCTTTTCTTTTTGTAAAATGAAATCATTGACTTCTTTTCCTTTATTCTCAAAGCTCCCCTTTCTGTATAATCAATTGTACCTATATTTTTCTTGTGAATATCAATTTCATCAGCTCTTGCTTTGTCACACTTTCTACCTAAAATTATTTGATAATTAGTTGCTTTCAAGGTAAAATTCAGAAGCTTATTGTTAAAGGTCCCCCACATCCTCAATCCCCTTCTAACTTGTTTGTAAAAAAATTCATTCATCCATCCATCCCTCCATCTATCCATTCAGCAAAATTTTATGGACTATCTGCGCTGCACTGTGCTTAGTCGCTCAGTCGTGTCTGACTCTTTGCGCCCCCATGGACTGTAGCCCGCCAGGCTCCTCTGTCCATGGGGAGTCTCCAGGCAATAGCACTGGAGTGGGTGGCCATGCCTTCCTCCAGGGGATCTTCCCCACCCGGGGATCAAACCCAGGTCTCCTCCATTACAGGCGGATTCTTTACCGTCTGAGCCACCAGGGAAGCCCAAGAATACTAGAGTGGGTAGCCTATCCCTTCTCCAGGGGATCTTCCTGACCCAGGAATAGAAGTAGGGTCTCCTACACTGCAGGCGGATTCTTTACCACCTCAGCTACCAGGGAAGCCCATTGAATACTTAACAAGTGTCAAACACTATCATTTGCATTGATAGAGTGCAATATGGACAGGCCTTGTCCCTCTTCTCATAGAGCGCATAATTTGATGGCAAAACGGAGCATTAATGTGATCATGCAATGTGACAAGCTCTGAGAGAAAGCTCAGGGGGCTAAGAGAAAAGAGGAGAGACAGTCTGGGGCCGAGGGATTCCTTCCTGAGGAAGTGTTATCTAGGCTGAAATCCTGTGAATGGGAGTCAGCCAGGTGAAAGCCAGGGGAAAGGTTTCTTGGTGAGTGAAAGATCCTGTCTAAAGCCCAGAAAGCCCCGAGGTGAGACACCATAGCACTCTTGGGAATTGAAAGAGGTTCAGTGTAGCTGGAGGGCAGAGTGGGGACTTTGTTTTAAGGTCAGTGAGGAACTACTGTAGGGTTTAAATAGATGAGAAAACAGATAAGATTTATCTTCTGAAAGGATGATTCTTGCTTCTTGAGGACAGTGGATCGGAAGAGTGCAAAGTAATGGGACTGGAAACAGAACCAGATAAGAGAATTGTAGGAATCAGGAACAGAGAGCCCAAGAGATATAGACAGAGATATTTAGATGTCACGCGGGTTCCAAATCTGTCACACGATTATATTCACATTGCACATTCACTGCCAGGCAAGCCTTGCTCCTTCTCTACACGGATTCAAGTTCTACCCACACTGATGCTCTATGTGACGTCTTCTCTGACTTTCAACCCCAGTACCTGTATGATTGTTTGCAAGATATTTTCTCTCTGCACCCCTTATTTCACAAAAAGAATTAATTTGCAATGTCAATTGTTTCCTTATCATATTTATTTTCTCAAGTGGATGACAAGCAGTAGGAGCAGAAATCATGTAAATACACCTTTTAATCTCATTCCCCTTTGGTATTTCCCTCCTCATCTTGTGCTAGGTGGATGAGCCATAAATATGTGTCCTATTGACCAATTGTGATGCTGCTGCACTTCCAAAAATTCTCCAGGTGGTTCTCTTCCACGTTTCATTTTAAACGGCACAACCAACCAGTCTAGTGGTTCAGTTATTCATTTATTCATTAGCTTGTGCCTTTATTCATTCACTTAGTTTGTGCTTTATTCATTCACTCATATTTTTTAAATACTTGCTATGCCTTAGGCACTATTCTAAAGTTGATCAGTTGCCTTTTACTCAGCTATCTGTTTAATTTTGGGTTCTGAGCTTTTATCACAGAGCCAGACCACTTCTCCTATTTGCCACATAAAACAAGGATTGAATGTACTGGAAATGTTTTTCTGCTATAAGCATAGCTTAGCACATGGTACCCAGATGAGCTGTCTTATAGTATAAGGGGCTAAGGTGTGGACTGATTCCTTCGGCTTCCTAGATGGAGCACTAGATTTCTGTAGTTGGCAAATGTCTTGCCCAAGGGACTTAGGCCTTGGTATTTGAATGTGTACTGGACTGAGTTAATTCTGTCTTGCTTTTTAAATAGTTTCTAATATTTACTCAGTAGAAGCAGAGTTAGCGGTCCCAAATACTCCAAAACTCATGAATCAGAAGAATGTTAGAGCCCTAACGTAAAATTCCTAATGTAAAGAAAACTTTGATCTTTTGCCCCTGCTGCCTGATCAGCCCTGAGTCGGCCACTCCTGCCAGAAACAGGCACTGGACTAACTGTGGTTTGGGAGGAAAGTTTCTGAGTTCCAAAATTCTTCTGAGCTGTACTTGCCACGATTTTTATGCTAGCATTGCATCAAAGCTCTTCTTTGGTGAAGAAGTTGCCATATATGATTAAAAATAATTTGGGGGGCAGGATTTCTACCAGGAATTGAACAAACAATGTACTGTCTTATCCTGGTTCCAAATTCCTAATGCATCTGCTTTGTACAGTCCCCATTTCATAAAACTACAATTCCTCATTTGTCTGAGCTCTTTCTGCTTGTGTGCTAGCAAAGTCACACCCCTTTATTTTTGGCCCTAAAGGCACCTTCCCAAGTTTGGGAAAGCCTCTTATTTGAAGTCACAGAAGCCCTAAATAATGCAGTTGTTGCAAGCATCCTTGCTCAACATTTAGCAAGCTACCCCATTGCTTTTCCCCAGCAGAGCAGATATTGTAAAATGGCTTACTCCTCAACTAGCTTCCTGAAGAGAACTCCCAATCTCTGCTCCACTTTCCTGCCAGAGCCACCATCTTGAATTCTGATACTTTTCCAGTTTCTCTCTCTCGAAACTCCCCAGTCAAACATATGTGGCCACACAGAAGAAATCAGATGTTTTATTTGTTTGCCTAATTATTTTTACCTGAAGGTGCACCATGAGTCTGTGAGTCAGCTTGTAGAAATTTCTAGGTTCCACCAGCTTTTGAGCTGGGCCTCAGTCTCTCAGCTGTGATCCTAGAACTTTTCCTCATATGCCTGATGCCTCCTTTAGACTTAGATATTTTTTTTTCTTATTTTGTTTGTTTGTTTTTGTTTTGTTTGTGCTCCGTTGCTCAGCTGTATCTGACTCTTTGCAACCCCTGGACTCTAGCCTGCTAGAGTCCTCTGTCCATGGAATTTTCCAGGCAAGAATACTGGAGTGGGTTGCCATTCCCTTCTCTAGGCTCTATATCATTAGGTCACCTTAATTGGCATGTAACAAAATCCTAGCCTAAACTGGCTTAAACAAAAAGGCAATTCACCGGCTTACCTAACCTTGGAAGTTCAGGAAGCAAGGTAAGGCACAGCTGAATTCAGAGCTCACAGGGAATTCTCAGGACCCAGTTTCTCTCTACTCCTTGGTTCTGCCTTCTGCTGTGGTTGGCTTTTGCCCCATGTTTCATGCACAGGAGTGGTAGCACTTGGCAATAATAGATACATCCTCTAATTTCCAGGTCCTGTGGAAAAAAGTGATCCAAGATGTTCAATAAAATTCTTAACCTATCATTAGCCAGAGTTTTTTTCATGTACTCATCGCTGAAGCAGTCACTGTGGCTAGGCTTATGTGGAGTAGCAAAGAACATCCCTGATGTGGGAGTCCTGGTAAAGAGTCTGAAACACAACAAATCAGAAGAGCTATTCCCCCTCAGCTCCCAACTTGGGTGCGGAATCCCCTTTTCTCTTTCCTTCACTCACAAAGGATCCAAGTTGCTGTTGTTTCAAGAAGGAAAAGTATTTATTTGTACCTTACACAATTTTTGAAAGTTCTTGCTATTCAATTTTTGGTATTCACCACAGTGCTGGGAGCAAAGTTAACAAAAGAAAAGCTTATTGAATAAGTGAATTACAGGTTGAATGAAGTGATAGTAATTTCTTGACAGCTCCAGTTCCATTACAGTGACCCTTTCAGGCAGCCCCACAGGGTTTCAGACTACAGAAGAGTTCAGTGCCTGCCACAGACATGTTCGATCTGCTGCAAAGTACATCCGTTTTCAAGAATGTAATGCTTATGTGAGGTAAAACTTGAAGGTTGCTGCTGCTGCTGCTGCTGCTCCTAAGTCGCTTCAGTTGTGTCCGACTCTGTGCAACCCCATAGACGGCAGCCCACTGGGCTCCCCTGTCCCTGGGATTCTCCAGGCAAGAACACTAGAGTGGGTTGCCATTTCCTTCTCCAATGCATGAAAGTGAAAAGTGAAAGTGAAGTCGCTCAGTCGTGTCCGACTCTTAGCAACCCCATGGACTGCAGCCTACCAGGCTCCTCCGTTCATGGGATTTTCCAGGCAAGAGTACTGGAGTGGGGTGCCATGGCCTTCTCCCAAACTTGAAGGTTACCACTCCCAAATTAGCATTGCCAGCCTGTGCGTGTGTGCTCAGTAGCTCAGTCATGTCTGACTCTTTGTGACCCCATGGACTGTTGGCGACGAGTTTCCTCAGTCCATGGAGTTTTCCAGGCAAAAATACTGGAGTGGGTTGCCATTTTGTACTCCAAGGCCAGGTTGTCTTTAAAGGATACACGATCCTGTAAAACCATTTAAAACCCAATTGTCAGAGTCTGAATGAACCATCATTATAAATATGTGTATATTCTTTTTTTCATACTGTTCATGGGGTTCATCAGTGAACTAAAATGGACTGGAATGGGTGAATTTAATTCAGATGACCATTATATCTACTACTGTGGGCAGGAATCCCTTAGAAGAAATGGAGTAGCCATCATGGTCAGCAAAAAAGTCTGAAACACAGTACTTGGATGAAGTCTCAAAAATGACAGAATGATCTCTGTTTGTTTCCAAGGAAAACCATTCAATATCACAGTAACCCAAGTCTATGCCCCAACCAGTAACACTGAAGAAGCTGAAGTTGAATGGTTCTATGAAGACCCTACAAGACCTTTTAGAACTAACACCCAAAAAAGATGTCCTTTTCATTATAGGAGACTGGAATGCAAAAGTAGGAAGTCAAGAAACACCTGGAGTAACAGGCAAATTTAGCCTTGGAATATGGAATGAAGCAGGGCAAAGACTAATAGAGTTTTGCCAAGAAAATGCACTGGTCATAGCAAACACCCTCTTCCAACAACACAAGAGAAGACGCTACACAGGACATCACCAGATGGTCAACACCGAAATCAGGCAATGGCACCCCACTCCAGTACTCTTGACTGGAAAATCCCATGGATGGAGGAGCCTGGTGGGCTGCAGTCCATGGGGTCGCTAAGAGTCGGACACGACTGAGCGACTTCACTTTCACTTTTCACTTCCATGCATTGGAGAAGGAAATGGCAACCAACTCCAGTGTTCTTGCCTGGAGAATCCCAGGGACGGGGGAGCCTGGTGGGCTCTATGGGGTCGCACAGAGTCGGACACGACTGAAGCGACTTAGCAGCAGCATATTCTTTGCAGCTAAAGATGGAGAAGCTCTATACAGTCAACAAAAACAAGGCCAGGAGCTGACTGGCTCAGATCATGAACTCCTTATTGCCAAATTCAGAGTTAAATTGAAGAAAGTAGGGAAAACCGCTAGACCATTCAGGTATGACCTAAATAAAATCCAGGGCTCCAGAATCACTGCAGATGGATATTGCAGCCATGAAATTAGAAGACGCTTACTCCTTGGAAGAAAAGTTATGACCAACCTAGATAGTATATTCAAAAACAGAGACATTACTTTGCCGACTAAGGTCCGTCTAGTCAAGGCTATGGTTTTTCCAGTAGTCATGTATGGATATGAGAGTTGGACTGTGAAAAAAGCTGAGCACCGAAGAATGGATGCTTTTGAACTGTGGTGTTGGAGAAGACTCTTGAGAGTCCCTTGGACTGCAAGGAGATCCAACCAGTCTATTCTGAAGGAGATCAACCCTGGGATTTCTTTGGAAGGAATGATGCTAAAGCTGAAACTCCAGTACTTTGGCCACCTCACGCGAAAAGTTGACTCATTGGAAAAGACTTTGATGCTGGGAGGGATTGGGGGCAGGAGGAGAAGGGGACAACCGAGGATGAGATGGCTGGATGGCATCATGGACCCGATGGACGTGAGTCTGAGTGAACTCCGGGAGATGGTGATGAACAGGGAGGCCTGGCGTGCTGCGATTCATGTGGTCGCAAAGAGTTGGACACAACTGAGCGACTGAACTGAACTGAACTGACCTGATATTCTTTTTACATTCATTAACATTACTTTTTCTGTTTCATAATTGTGGTTGTATTTGTTTTTGAGTTTGTATTTTCAGCTTTATCTTTTGTTTTATTCCCATTATGTTACATTTTCAAAGTGGACTAATCTAGACTACATTTTCAAAATTCTCTTTTTAAAAAGTTCATATATCATTTTAAGAGCTCCCCTGGTGGTTCAGCAGTAAAAAAAAATCCACCTGCAATGAAGGAGCTTCAGGAAATGCAGTTTCAATCCCTGGGTTGGGAAGATCCCCTGGAGAAGGGAATGGGAACCCACTCCAGTATTCTTGCCTGGAGAATCCCATGGACAGAAGAGCCTGGGGTCTACAGCAAAGAGTCAGACATGACTGAAGTGACTTAGTACTCACACATGTCATTTTAAATGCCATTTGTAGAGGCTCAGCAAATGAGTGGAATGTATTAGCTTTTATCTTTTAATAAAGGTTTTAAAATTCAACTGTTAAAGATATCTGCTAGCATTATTTTAAATGTGATGTTTTGTCTGAATTGAGAATAGGCAAAGGTTAGCTCACCAAAATTCTATAAAAGTGTTTTAAAAATTTGGCTTAGTCAAGGTATTTTATATTGGCCTCAACAAAATTGACCAAAACCTTCTTTCTGTTCCCCTTATCCCTATATGACAGATTAAGAAGACATCAAAGCCTATCCCTGGTAATTATTCTTAATGTTGTTTTATAGGCCTAAAATCTCAATTATAGCACACACATGAAGTTTAAATAGAAATAAGAGTGAGAAAACTCCTACCTCTTTATTATTGCTATTACTAATAACTATACTGAGGATGGCTACCAGTTATTGATTGTTGACTGTGTGCCAGTGACCAAAGAAGGTAGTTGGATTCACAATTTAATTGAATCTCTTCAATGGCTATAGGTAGTATTTATTCCCATTTCTGAGTGAGGAAACCAAATTAGAACACTTCTCTGAGATTTCACACAACCAGTAAATCACAAACCTTGAGAGTTAAATACAAGTCTGCCTAATTTCAAAGCTCACAATTTCCATTTAGGTTCTGTTAACTGAAAGATTTTGTCTTTATGTCTACAAAACAGAAATAGCATTGTCTCATGAAGTCCTTCTACCTGGCCCTGGCTGGCCCATTCTGGAGAGGCGCTTCGCTTGGGTGGTAGATAATGTGTCCACAGGCTTTGGGGACTGGGCTCCAGTTTTGTGTATCAGACAGGTCCCACGTGACTGCTCCTCACATTTGGACCTTTCATTATTAGTCCTCACACTGGCAAATCATCTATAAAATTTGTTACTTGATCATTACTTTGTCATGTTTGGGAAAGAAGAGTTTAAAGATCTTGATTAAGATGAGCTGGAAGTGGTTATAGTGTTCATAAAAGCTACATATTTCTATCTTGTGTCTTAATTAGTGGATAAACAGGGATGTATCAATTCAGTCCCAGACTTTAGCACATTGTCATGACCAGGAAGCCTTCCATTAACAGTAGGCCCAAAGCACCAAGGCCTCAGGTGGGAAAGGCTCTTCAAGGAGAGTAGCTTTGCTCAAACTGCTTTAAGCAAGAAAAGAAGTTCTTGCAGCTGATGTTGTTGACAAGCTCAGGCCGTGTCAGCTTCAGGCACAGCTTGGTCTAGGGTCTCAAACAAATGGCATTAGACGTCTGTGTCTATGTACCTTTCATCTCTGCTTTCCTCTCTGAGCTTTGTACTCCTGATAACAAGAGGGCCCTCACAAGCCTCATGCTTACAACCTATCGGTTTTCACATCCAGAACAAAGGCAGTTATTTCTCTCCTAAGAGTACTGGCCCCAGTCCTGAGAATGACTTTGGCTTAGCTCGGCTCGGCTCATACACCCACTTCTTAAATCAATTACTGAAACGAAGGAAGAGAACTAGCCAGGCCTAGGTTGTATACTATCTTCTGGAACTTAAAAATGGGATTAGCCCCTTCAGAACCATAAATTCTGGAAATGTATAGAAAAATGTTTTTTGCAGAAGAAAGGAAGAAAGAAGACAAAAGGAATCAACCAATCAATTAACCACCATCACCAACAAAAACATAGGTGTCCACCATATATTTTCTAGAACTCAGTTTCTCTATCTAGAATCAAATCTGACTCCGGAATACTGTGCTCCTGTGTACCCACTGGCCTGGGGGAAGCAGGCAGAGAAGGATGTGGTATACAGGCTAACATTAGTCAGGGTAACAAAGATGAGCTCTGGGCATTCTAGTGACCCAGCAAGCCTGCAGGCTACAGTAACTATTGCTAAGATAAGAATGTGTCCCAGCTGGGAATGTTTCCCAGTTGGGAAATGGGTGAGGGAGAGCAAGATCCATCTTGAGGAAAAACAGATTTATTTTCAAACATCCATTTGGGATGATTGTTAAACAAGCCTTTTAGAACACTTCCAAGCCCCTGCTGGGCTGCTCTCTTAAGATCTGACATTTGGGAGAAAACACCCACTGTTACTAGTGACTAGAAAATAAGGATGAAATAGGAAACTACGTCAAACGATATAGGACCATCAGGAACAGGAGTGATGTGGGTGGCACTGAGTTAAATAGAGGTCTTTTTGGAAGGGTGTGGATTCATATAGTTTGTGGAAATCACTTTCCTATCAGTTGGGTAAAAATATTAAAAGGATTTGGGTTTCTGGTTCAACATTTTCAGTAAGAAAGGAAGGTAACAGCACACACCCTCCCCCCGAAAAAAAGTCTTGTCTTCTAATTGGTAGAAAGTGATGTTCACTCTGTGAGTTGTATTTAATATAGAAAGCCAAGGAACCTTTGGTTCAGAGCAGAGGATCCTGGGAACACATTACTAGATAATAGAATAAATTACAGACCATCCAAGAAAATAAAATCAAGGGCCTCAGCTATAAAGGGAAACCCAAGTTCAGAAGATGCTCTTGGAGTAGAGCACTTATAGATTAAATAAAAATTCTTATGCATTTTCTAAACTCAGAAATTTAATTCAGTTGGGTGTTAGAGAAAAACTCTTGATGTTTCCAAATTTTAAAAAGGAGAAGAAAAAAAAGATACCCTGTTTTCTGGTTTTTCCTGTCCTGTGAAAAGTGCCAGAGAGCTGGGCTCCAGGGCTAATGGATGCCACCTGGAATGGGTGTCCTGGCCACTTCAGGAACCACAGTCAGTACCTCCTCCATCCTCAAGTGGATATTGGCTAAAGCAACTCATCCTGTGCCTGTCAAAATATAAGCTTAGGATGGCACATGGGATTAGAGAGGGAGCATAGGCCCTCAGGGGCTTCCCTTAGTAACTCAGGTGGTAAAGAATCCGCCTGCAAAGCAGGAGACCTGGGTTTGATCCCTGGGTTGGGAAGATTCCCTGGAGAAGGGAACAGCTAATTCCAGTTGAGCTGCTTCAAAAGGATGCTGTTAAAGTGCTGCACTCAATATGCCAGCAAATTTGGAAAACTCAGCAATGGCCACAGGACTGGAAAAGGTCAGTTTTCATTCCAATTCCAAAGAAAGGCAATGCCAAAGAATGTTCAAGTTACTGCACAATTGCACTCATCTCACATGCTAGCAAAGTAATGCTCAAAATTCTCTGAGTCAGGCTTCAATAGAACGTGAACTGTGAACTTCCATAAGTTCAAGCTGGATTTAGAAAAGGCAGAGGGACCAGAGATCAAATTGTCAACATCTTTTGGATCATTGAAAAAGCAAGAGAGTTCTAGAAAAATATCTATTTCTGCTTTATTGACTATGCCAAACCCTTTGACTGTGTGGATCACAATAAACTGTGGAAAATTCTGAAAGAGATGGGAATACCAGACCACCTGACATGCCTCCTGGGAAATCTGTATGCAAGTCAAGAAGCAACAGTTAGAACTGGACATGGAACAACAGACTGGTTCCAACTTGGGAAAGGAGTATATCAAGGTTGTATATTGTCACCCTGCTTATTTAACTTATATGCAGAGTACATCATGAGAAATGCTGGACTGGATGAAGCACAAGCTAGAATTGAGATTGCCGGGAGAAATACCAATAACCTCAGATATGCAGATGACACCACCCTTATGGCAGAAAGTGAAGAACTAAAGAGCCTCTTGATGAAAGTGAAAGAGGAGAGTGAAAAAGTTGGCTTAAAACTCAGCATTCAGAAAACGAAGATCATGGCATCTGGTCCCATCACTTCATGGGAAATAGATGGGGAAACAGTGGAAACAGTGACAGAAGTTATTTTGGGGGCTCTAAAAATCACTGCAGATGGTGATTGCAGCCATNACTCAGCATTCAGAAAACGAAGATCATGGCATCTGGTCCCATCACTTCATGGGAAATAGATGGGGAAACAGTGGAAACAGTGACAGAATTTATTTTGGGGGCTCCAAAAATCACTGCAGATGGTGATTGCAGCCATGAAATTAAAAGATGCTTGCTCCTTGGAAGAAAAGTTATGTCCAGCCTAGACAGCCTATTAAAAAGCAGAGACATTACTTTGCCAACAAAGGTCCATCTAGTCAAAGCTATGGTTTTTCCAGTAGTCATAGGTCCATCTAGTCAAAGCTATGGTTTTCCAGATGTGAGAGCTGGACTATAAAGAAAAATAAGCACCAAAGAATTGATGCTTTTGAACTATGGTGTTGTAGAAGATCCTTAACAGTCCCTTGGATGGCAAGGAGATCCAACCAGTCCATCCTAAAGGAAATCAGTCCTGAGTGTTCATTGGAAAGACTGGTGCTGAAGGTGTAACTCCAATACTTTGGCCACCTGATGCGAAGAACTGACTCATCGGAAAAGACCCTGATACTGGGAAAGATTGAGGGCAGGAGGAGAAGGGGATGACAGGGGATGAGATGGTTGGATGGCATCACCGACTCAATGGACATGGGTTTGGGTGAACTGTGGAAGTTGGTGATGGACAGGGAGGCCTGGTGTACTATAGTCTGTGGGGTCGCAAAGAGTTGAACATGACTGAGCAACTGAACTGAACTGAATGCACTCCAGTATTCTTGCCAGGAGAATCCCCATGGACAGAGGAGACTGGTGGGCTACAGTGCATGGGGTTGCAAAGAGTTGGACATGACTGAGCAGCTAAGCATAGCACAGCACCGTGCGTGGACCCTCGGGCATTCTGAAGCAAAATGAATTGTATAAGGCCTGGCCTTAGATGGTCTGCAGCTCATTATTCCCCCTTTCCACAGTGGTGGGCTGGCTGCTGGAGATGTGGGCTGCAGATGGGAAGCACACTTTCCTGGGGTTTTGCTCTATTATCCAGGCCCCTCTTAGGCACCAGAAGTATTCATTTCCTGGCATGCCTGTGGATCCAGAGCATGGATGTCCAATTTGCTCTTTGGATAGGTTGGACAGCTGGCTGGGCCCTGGAATATATGAAAGGGCCAGTGGGAACCCACTATTATGCTAAGTTGTGTCTGACCCAGGCGACTCATCTTTCTGCCTTTGAAACACCAGCATGACCCTCAGTTGACCTCTCTTTCCTCGATTCCCCTACTTCTGACCATTCCACACATTGCTGCCAGGTATGCCTTCTCAAATCACCATTTAAAGTGGTGAATCCTTGTCTCAAAGGTCAGCAGGGACTCTTTGTTTCCAGAAGGATTTTGAAGACCTCCATCTCAGATAGGCCAGTGCCGCATCCCCATAGGCCTTCAAACACCTTGCTCGTGCCTCCTTCCCAATCTTTGTCCATCTCTTCCCTTGGGCTAGAATTTCTCTTGCACCCCACACTGCCCATTATTTACCTACCCTCTCCAGACCACTCCAGGTCTCAGGGTTTTCTTCAACAGATTGCTTATATTGTACAGCATCTAAACTGCTCCTTGGACAATTAATTGTGCCATTTTTCTCTTTAGAACATTTTTATGTGCTTATGTTGATGAGGCTATAAATTTCTTCCTCTCTTGTATCTCCCAGAGAGATGATCACATAGGAGACATTTAATAATTATTGAGTAGATGAATACATAACTCAGGGGCATCAATAGCACTGAAAGCATTCTTGTGATTCGAGTAAAACAGGTTAGAAAAATGACAACCTACTCCCAACCTTGTGATTTCAAAATCTAAATTGATCTACAGGTAGGTTAGGGTGCCCTTTGCACCACTTGTTTTAATTTTCAGCAAGAAAAGATACTAGAAACATCTTTCATCAGAGGAATATTTCTACTGTCCATCCTCTGCTTAGAAATGTCTAGTGATTTTCTTTCGGTACAACATCAATAACAAGCCAGCCCCTGGAATTCTCTCCTCTCCTGCCTCCTTGCTTTGATCGGTTCCCACAGACTCCTCTTCCTGGTTCCAACCTCATTTTCAGGGAACTTCAGCAGCCTGCCTTTGCCCCTTTCCTCTCCCAGTCAGATGGGCTGTTTTCCTTGCCTCCTGGGCAAAAAGCTAGAGCCTTCTGAAGTTTTATCTTTAAAGCTGGGTAAAAGCGCCTCTAAAGCTGGAGGGCCAAAGCGGGGGAGGTGCAGAGATCTGATTTACCATTCAGTGTCTGCGACTTGTTGAGATTAAAAAAATAAACAAAAGCAGGCATATCTGAAACATTAAAGACACATCAATTACTTCCAGCTTGTGCTGTTTCCTTTTGAACTCCTCATCTTGTGAATGTTATTGTCTCCCTGCTCCTGAGAGCCTTTGTCCCCTTCTAGGGTCTGAGGCCCACCCTTCAGGGGAGTCTCGGCCAGGGAAAAGGAAGCCAGGGCAAGTGCGGTTGTCCCCGAGCCAAGCTGGCGCCCTGATGGCTTAGCAAGCCTTGCCTGCCATTCACTTCCTGCTTACCAAGCTGGCTCTCCACCTGAGTGCTGGCAGTGAGGGGCGTGGGTGAATGGAGTATCCTAACTTTTATGGCAGCCGAGCAGCCTAAGCCCTCCACTTGCAGGTCCCTGATTCACAGGCAAAGGGGCTAAAAGCCCAGAAGGAGAACAGTGCTAGAGACGGCAAATAATATGAACAAACAGGCTGGAGTGCTTCCCCACATCTCATCTTCACACTCAGTTATCCCTTGTTTGCAAATCTGCTTTCATTTGCTTGGAGTCAACTCCAGGAAGAAGAGGAGCCTTACAGGATCCCCAGGTGGTCAGGGTCAAATCTTCGGGCTGACTTAGCCCAGGGCCTGCTGAGGTCAAGTGCTGTATTTTGTGATCTTCCCTGGGACTTCCATCTCATGGCCAGGACTGTACGCAACTCATAGTGGACTTGAGCATCTGTGAGAAATACAAAGGTTGAAAGAACATTATTGTTAAAAGGGATCTGAGCAGTCAGTCTTCTTTCCATAGATAAGAAAACTGGGGCCCAACAAGTATGTAAAATTCTTCTTGGGTTTTTGTCTTCATTCATTTATTTATTCTGCAGATATTTATTTAGTGCTTGGGGCTTCCCAAGTGGCTCAGTGGTGAAAGCATCCGTCTGCCAATGCAGGAAACCCAGGTTCCATCCCTGGGTCAAGAAGATCGCCTTAAAAAGGAAATGGCAACCCATTCTAGTATTCTTGCCTGTGAAATCACAAGTACAGGGGAGCCTGACAGGCTACAGTCCATGGGGGTCACAAAGAGTTGCACACAATTTAGCGACTAAACAACAATCACAAATGTGCAAGGCAGAGTGTTTAAGGTCCCAGTGCTGGTTTGTAGCAGAACTGGGGCCAGATCTCAGGGTTCCTCATTCTTGGTCCAGTATTGCTATATGTATTGTTTTTCCTACAAAATATCATAAGTCAGCATGTTGATTAGTTACTTGACCGTTCATCAAGCCCCTACTAAATTGTAGGCACTGGTGTGTGACACAAGGATTTCAATCAATTTTATACCCTCTTGAAAGATGTATGCTGAGGGAATCGAGGCTCTGTGTTTGCCAGTAAGGAGTAGAATTGGGACTGAGTTGGGAGACCGTTTGACTGCAAAGTCCAAGCTCCGTTTCCATCATGGTGCATTAGCAGCTCAATTTCTACCAAAACTTCACGTTCTAATGAGGTTGATCTCACTCCCCACCAAGGGACTCCTCTCCTTTTTACAGAAAACCTTTGGAAATGGAGTTCCCCTGCTTGCCTACCCTTCTTTCCTTCTCTCCAGCTTATTCCTACATCTCCCTTGGGGATCACACCTTAATTGGCTCATACTTCAGGGATGTTTAGAAATGATGAAATCCAGCCACCAGGTTTTAACTTTGCTGAGCTTACTATTTAGGCAGCCATCATTCCTTCAAATCTGTTTTATTTTGTCAGCTTTTACTGACAAGCCTGGGTCAGATGAGCAAACAGTATCGCTACATAAACCTTTGTTGCTGGCCCTCTAGAGAACCGAGGAAGACCTTGACCTGACTTTTTTCTTTTTGTCGGGAACAAATTGCTCCTTGCCCAGGGGCGGGTTATTTGCTATTGTTCAGCCAAGTCAGGGAATGCTCTGGATAATCAGATATTCTGATGGGCAGAGTTACATTAAATGGATCATCAGCTTTTAAGGAATTAGAATGAAATACACTTAACACAAATACGGTACTAAGCACAACGTAATTTGCTTGCTGGGTTCTGGTCCTGATCCTATGAGCACCAATTGTCACTTGACAGGACATCTTATGAAAAGAGCGCAAGAAACCAGGTAACTAACCTGCTGTGGTTCTGAGTCATTCCACTTTTCCTTTCTGAGTCCTATTTCCTCCTCTGTAACACAAACATGTTGGATTTGATTCATTTTGGTATAGACGTTGCATGCATGCCTTAGTACCCTGCTCCTGGGCCCATATCAGACATCACAAATCAACTGAAGCAGTTTTTCGTTTAATCCCTGACAGCCTCAGGATTTCTTTACATCTGATGTTCCAGCACCAACCCTCAGTGGATTGGAGTTGGCACATGAAATTAAATCTATTTGCTATCGTTGAACTAGATGATCTCTATGGCTTGGCTTTTATGAGTTGCCTGGAGTAAGTGCATGGCGGATGCAAAGCTATGCAAAGCTGAAGAGTTGGTGGTGTGATCAAGCGTTGAGTATGTGACCACTCAACTGTGATTGCTTTTCTCCTTCAATCTACTAAGACCTAGGCTAATGTGGCTACTGAAAACTACGGTGGAATTTCATCTAAAATCCAGGGTGAATGGTGACAAGAGGGATTGATCAGTTTAGCTCAAGACCTAAGATTCAAGTCCCCCTCATAGAAACAGGCATAAGTCAGTAAACCCACATCTGAGTTCCTTCTGCCCACACCACTAGACTGGGATATGTCATTTATGTTATGGTTAGTGGGATGTGAAATACAAACCTCCTAGTGAATTTGAAGCCCCTCGGAGTCAGGGAGGAGGTTTTAAGTATCTTTTGGATGCACAGCCTGATTCCATAACAAAGTGTTTAACCTTTGAAAAATCACTTAACCTCTCTTTGCCTCAGTTCTTAATTTAATAAACAGGGAAATAACAATAGTATATACTTCTGGGGTCCGTGGTGCCTCTCAGATGAAGTTATTGATGAAAGTGCTTAGAAGACCACCTGGTATATTCTTGCTTTTGTTTTATTATAAAATCACAGCCTACCCCAATGCATGATGAACATTTGGGCTGATGTATGTTGACTGACTGAATTTTTAAATGACCATCAGAGGGGAACATGCACTTTTGGAGAGACTCATCCAAGAACCAGCAGGAAGCCACATAAGACAGGATGTTACCACAAGCTAGAGGGGAACTGAACAGGGAAGAGTTGTATTAAGGGTCTGGATCCATCTGCTTTTAAGGTCCTGAGAACTGCTGAAGGGAGGCACAGGACGAGGGGAAAAGCTCTGCTCAGTTTTCTGGGCTCAGGCTATTTTTGTTCTTTAAATTAGAAGCTTCCATTTTTTGAAGCTTATTAAAATCATGAAAGTACTTTCATGAGAATATATCATTTTTATCTCATTGTGTCCTCAAACTTATAAACTCAAGCTCAAGGCAGTATCAGCTTTCTATGACTGAGGGAAGAGGCCCAGAAAGGTTAATTTGCCTAAGGACACGCAGCTCATGTGGGAGAGGCAGAGCCTGCGCTCAGACTCCTGCCTCCATAATCTCCTCTATTCTCTCTCCTTCCTGTTCTCCACAAGCACAGTTCAGTTTTAGGTTTCCCAGCAGTTTTTTCCAAATAGCAGCAAGAAAAAGCAATTTTATTAATTTATTAATATAAATAATGAGTTGATGAATGACTTTTATCTTCCTCAAATCCTATGACCAAAATATTTCTACAAAAGGAGTCTGTAAAACATGCTTGGGCATGCCTGGAAAGAGACGGCAGGAACAGCATATAATGCCTAATGAAACGTATAAGGGACAGAACTGGGCTTTTATTCGAAACATGATCTTCATTTTGCTGCCAAATAAAATAAAACAAGTATGAAACAGGAACAAACCACTGTTGGACATGTTTGCCTAAAGACTTGGACACATTGTGAAACCAGGACTTCATATGTTGCCCTTTAAAAAAAAAAAAAAAAATTAAAGGAACGTGTACCTTTTGAGTAGACTTGACTTTTAGTTTTCTTTTCCATGGTGGGAATACTTTTGCAAGAGATCAAAATCAATTCATCCCCCCTTCTTCCTTGAGACCAGGGCATGCAGTAAATCCATTTTCCAAAATACCCCACCATGACCTGAAATGAGTGGGGCTGGGTCCCCATGTTTGCACACGTGAGAGTCCCCCCCATTCTCATAGCCCTATGGCTTCAGCTGATTAAAATGATCTGACCCCAAGGGGAGCCATAGTCTGAGTAAGCCAGCAAGATCCTTTCCTTTAGATGTTTTCAACCACAGAGAGGAGGATTCTAGTTGGTGTAAATACTTGAGTGGGGAGAACATGGAGATCAGGCCTAAGATAGCTACATTGGGCCATGTCCAAAATGAGCACACAGAGAAACAACACGGGAGAGAAACAGGGAAAAGTGGAGCAGATACAAAAAAAGAAGTGAAGGCATGAGAAGATATGAGAAAGACTGTGTAGGTCTTGAAAAAATAGAAGGACTACTTTTCAAAGCCCAGATTCCAACTCCAGTCCAGGAGGTCTGGCTGGACTTCTTGACCTAAGATTACATGAAATTCCATAAGATGCCCTCACGTCTTGACAGAGTGTGACGCTCTACTGTTGAGTAAATTGTTCATTAAATAACCCTCTTTCCCTGTGCTACTTTGAGTAGATTTTTATCCCTTGCAACCAAAAAGTCTTTGATTGGTATGGTACAGCTTTCTCCAGTTGACCTACAAGTTGGTGGGGTTCATTCCAATGATCAGGTGATTTCTTTCTTTCTTTACTGTAATGATTTATTACACATTTTACACATTCCAGAATCTGTGCAAAATACTTCACTGTGTGATCTCATTTAAGCCACACAAAAATTTAGGTTTGTACATATGATTTAGTACGCACAATAGTCAGCAATAAATATTACTGTATAGTACTTAAAGTAAGTAAAGTCTTACTTGCTTTATTGGTAAAATGACTGGTATCTTTACTACCAATCGTATAGAGTAGGAAAACAAGGATAAGAGTAAGAACAACTGATCTGACCTAAGTTCATACAGGCACTACATGGCAGGGCCACTATTAAAATCTACAACCGGGCAGGTCATTTAACATTTTCTTTGTTTGTTTCCTTATTGTAAAATGGACACAATAGTATCAAAAAGGAAGGGATATTTTGAGATCTAAAGGCAAGACATAAAGACATAAAAGTGTCTAACACAGTGCCCCACAATCAGTGCTCAATGAATACTTGTTTAAAATAACAGTAAGTCAAAGATTCTTAACTGAGGTCCATTGATGGGCTCCAGCTCTGTTTACTCCTGTAAGTTACATGTAAAATTTTATATTTATGTCAATGTCCACTCTTCTTCTTCTTCTTTTTTTTTTCTGCTGGGGAGAATATGTGCTTTCAACAGTTTTCACCCAAGTCTGTGCTCTCCCAACCCTATCTCCAGAATGAAAAATATGTACTTTAAAAGGAAACTTAAGACCCTCTTTGCCTCCACTCATTGCTCACTCATCTCCAAGAAGGAAGAGTTTTGCAGTCATGGTGAGCTAGGTGGGGTTCTTGTGTGACAAGTAAAAAAGACAACTGCTTGACCTCCAGGTGGGTGTCCTGGCCCTTTAGTCATATTCTGCATTTCTCTCACTTGTGAAGTGTGGCTAAAACTATTAACAGTGGGCTTTCTCATATTTGGGAGATATTTGAGGAGAGCGGGGCCTATTAGACCTCCCCAACCAGGCAAAATAAATCTTCACAAGTACATAGGTCTGAGCCCATGGGTCATGGGGTTGGGGATAAAACCTCAGCGGGTAATTAAGTCTTCCTTTGTTAGCTCTCCTTATCATTTGTGGTGGATTTCAAGAGGAGAGAATTTGAGCTCAAGATCCCATCTGATAGGTCTCTGCCTCCCAATAAGAGTTTGGCAGTTTTTTAAAATAATCCTTCATGATTACACATACATATACACACAGTAGCAAAGTCTTAAGAGGACAATTTCCAAACATTTTATTGGCTTTAGTTGATACAGATTGAGGGAACTTTACTTGTATTTTAGCTTCAAAATTTGTGAAAGTGATTCCATGAATGAAACGAGCCATTTGGTCTCTTTTTAACATGTAATCCAAATAATAGCACAAACGCTTTTGAGTCCTTATTTTATGCCAGTAACTAGTGTGTGTTGGGTGATACCCTACCAGCTCAGATGGTAAAGAATCTGCCTGCAATGCGGAAGACCTGGGTTCTATCCCTAGATCAAGAAGATCCCCTGAAGAAAGGAATGGTTACCCACTCCAGTATTCTTGCCTGGAGAATTCCATGGACAGAGGAGCCTGGCAGGCTGTAGTCCACAGTCACAAAGAGTTGGATACAACTGAGCGACTAACACTTCAAAACAGTGTGTTAACTGCATTGTCTCTAATTCCCAACCACCTTATGAGATTAGATATATCATTGTTTCCACTTGTAGGTTAAGAAGCCAAGCCTTAGCAAAGAAAAAGAACATATCCAAAGTCACCTGGTGTGTATCTGACTAGAAACTTCCGTTACTAAAATATCATTGATTCGCTTCGTGGTACAGTAGAAAGTGTATGGTGTGTGAGTGGAATCCCATCTGTGAGGACATTTGGGTTTAATTTTCCTGTCTCTCACAGCTGGAAAAGTCAATTCTCAGTTTCTTCACCCAACAAATTCAGTTCAGTTCAGTTCAGTTCAGTTGCATTGTCTCTAATTCCCAACCACCTTATGAGATTAGATATATCATTGTTTCCACTTGTAGGTTAAGAAGCCAAGCCTTAGCAAAGAAAAAGAACATATCCAAAGTCACCTGGTGTGTATCTGACTAGAAACTTCCGTTACTAAAATATCATTGATTCGCTTCGTGGTACAGTAGAAAGTGTATGGTGTGTGAGTGGAATCCCATCTGTGAGGACATTTGGGTTTAATTTTCCTGTCTCTCACAGCTGGAAAAGTCAATTCTCAGTTTCTTCACCCAACAAATTCAGTTCAGTTCAGTTCAGTTCAGTCACTCAGTCATGTCCGACTCTGTGCGACCGCATGAATCGCTGCACGCCAGGCCTCCCCATCCGTCACCATCTCCTGGAGTTCACTCAGACTCAGGTCCATTGAGTCCGTAATGCCATCCAGCCATCTCATTCTCTATGGCCCCTTCTCCTCCTGCCCCCAATCCTTCCCAGCATCAGAGTCTTTTCCAGTGAGTCAACTCTTCGCATGAGGTAGCCAAAGTACTGGAGTTTCAGCTTTAGCATCATTCCTTCCAAAAAAATCCCAGAGCTGATCTCCTGCAGAATGGACTGATTGGATCTCCTTGCAGTCCAAGGGACTCTCAAGAGTCTTCTCCAACACCACAGTTCAAAAGCATCAATTCTTCAGTGCTCAGCCTTCTTCACAGTCCAACTCTCACATTCACACATGACCAGTGGAAAAACCATAGCCTTGGCTAGACAGACCTTAGTCAGGAAAGTAATGTCTGCTTTTGAATATACTATCTAGGTTGGTCATAACTTTTCTTCCAAGGAGTAAGCGTCTTCTAATTTCATGGCTGCAGTCACCATTTGCAGTGATTTTGGGGACCCCAAAAATAAAGTCTGACACTGTTTCCACTGTTTCCCCATCTGTTTCCCATGAAGTGATGGG
>SJYT01023103.1:16357-28821 GCA_006410635.1 Cephalophus harveyi
ATAAAGCAGAAGTAGATGTTTTTCTGGAACTCTCTTGCTTTTTCCATGATCCAGCGGATGTTGGCAATTTGATCTCTGGTTCCTCTGCCTTTTCTAAAGCCAGCTTGAACATCAGGGAGTTCACGGTTCACGTATTGCTGAAGCCTGGCTTGGAGGATTTTGAGCATTACTTTACTAGCATGTGAGATGAGTGCAATTGTGCAGTAGCTGGAGCATTCTTTTGCATTGCCTTTCTTTGGAATTGGAATGAAAACTGACCTTTTCCAGTCCTGTGGCCACTGCTGAGTTTTCCAAATTTGCTGGCAGATTGAGTGCAGCACTTTCACAGCATCATCTTTCAGGATTTGAAACAGCTCAACTGGAATCCATCACCTCCACTAGCTTTGTTCGTAGTGATGCTTTGTAAAGCCCTCTTGACTTCCCATTCCAGGATGTCTGGCTCTAGGTGAGTGATCACACCATCATGATTATCTTTGTCGTGAAGATCTTTTTTGTACAGTTCTTCTGTGTATTCTTGCCACCTCTTCTTAATATCTTCTGCTTCTGTTAGGTCCATACCATTTCTGTCCTTTATCGAGCTCATCTTTACATGAACTGTTCCCTTGGTATCTCTAATTTTCTTGAAGAAATCTCTAGTCTTTCTTATTCTGTTCTTTTCCTCTATTTCTTTGCATTGATTGCTGAGGATGACTTTCTTATCTCTTCTTGCTATTCTCTGGAACTCTGAATTCAGATGCTTATATCTTTCCTTTTCTCATTTGCTTTTTGCCTCTCTTCTTTTCACAGCTATTTGTAAGGCCTCCTCAGGCAGCCATTTTGTTTTTTTGCATTTCTTTTCCATGCGGATGGTCTTGATCCCTGTCTCCTGTACAGTGTCACGAACCTCATTCCATAGTTCTTCAGGCACTCTATCTATCAGATCTAGGCCCTTAAATCTATTCCTCACTTCCACTGTATAATCATAAGGGATTTGATTTAGGTCATACCTGAATGGTCTAGTGGTTTTCCNTTGCATTTCTTTTCCATGCACAATACATATATTTAATGTTTTTCATATATTATTTCATTTAATATTGATAATAGCACTATGATATTAATACATCATTATTATTATTATAATTCTCACTTTATTGATGTGAAAATTGAGACACAAACAGTGAAGTAACATGACAAGTAAACACAGCTAAATTAGATATCTCCCCCTGAGGTGAATGTAGCAAGTCTGATAAAGTGGAACGTGCTATAATGATAGCAATCTTTAGAAACACAGTTCAATTTTTAACCCTCTTCTAAAGCATAGAGCAAGAGCTTCTGTATACTCCATCATTTCCCAGGTTATAAAACATCATTTAAACCTTGCAGAAAGAAATGGATTCAAATGATAACACTGGTACATGAAAAACATACATGTAATGCAACTCTAAAACAGCTCCTACATTTACTTCTGTAAATCATAAATTTTGTGTATTTGTTTGTAAGCACGCTTTCAAACTTGATTTGGTTCATCAAAGAAACAACTGTATGAACAGCAGACTTAATGCTCAAGCAAAATTTTTGCATGTGGTATATATTTATGTAGAAAGAATATAATAGCAATGTATGATGCATAATTTTAAGAGAAGGAAATAAAAATAAAAGGTGATAAATTTAGGTACCGATAGACACATTACTTTATTAGCTCATGAGTCTTATTTTGTACTAACCTAGATTTTATAGTTGCAATTTAAATTTTCAACTGAGTATTAAAAATATATTTATTAAAGAATGCAAAAAGTAAATATTAATACAAACATCCATGTGGAGGAAATAAAATCCAACTAAATTATGAACGTAAAAGGTCATAAGTCAAGGTTTCTTTCTCAGTCTTTCAGGGGTTGTATGGTTTTCACACATCAAGTTCTCCATCTTTTAATCTGTATTTATCTGCTTCTTAAAGTAACTTGTATTCCATATGTCCAAATATGGCAGCCTCAGTCTCAATTTGAGAAATATCATCACCTCAGATACGCAGATGTTACCACTCTAATGACAGAAAATGAAGAGGAACAAAAGAGCCTCTTGATGAAGGTGAAAAAGCTGGCTTAAAGTTCAACATTCAAAAACGAAGATCATGACATCCAGTTCCATCACTTCATGGCAAATAGAAGGGGAAAAAGTGGAAGCAGTGGCAGATTTTTCCTTCTTGGTTTCCAAAATCACTGTGGATGGCAACTGCAGACATAAAATTAGAATACACTTGATTCTTGGAAGGAAAGCTATTATAAAACCTAAGGCAACATATTTTAAAGCAAAGATATCACTGTGCTAGCAAAGGTCTGTATAGTCAATATGATCTTTTCAGTAGTTATGTATGGATGTGACAGTTGGACCATAAAGAAGGCTAAGTGTCCAAGGACTGATGATTTCAAATTGTGGTGTTGGAGAAGGCTCTTGAGAGTCCTTTGGATAGCAAACCATTCAATCCTATAGGAAATCAGTCCTGATTATTCATTGGAAGGACTGATGCTGAAGTTGAAGCTCCAATACTTTGACCACCTGAAATGAAGAGTTGACTCATTGGAATAGACCCTGATGCTGGGAAAGATTGAAGGCAAAAAGAGAAGAGGGTGGCAGAAGTTGAGCTGGTTGGATATTATCACTGACTCAATGGACATGAACTTGGGAAAACTCTGGGAGATGGTGAGGGACACGGAGGCCATGGGGTTGCAAAGAGTTGGACATGACTGAGTGATTGAATGACATTCTCAACATATTTTCTATTATAAGCTTTAAATATTGGCTAGCTATGCACTGTGACTTTTAATTCCACATCTTGAAAGAAGGAATCTGACATTATTAAGCCATTACTAAACCATTACTAAGCCAATGGGTTGTCTAATTTTGGATCAAATGTATATTTCATATAATCCATGGCTGAGGGTGCAGAATCCTGTGCCATCAGCCCTCTGTCTCTGTGGGCTTCACATTTGCAGATACAACCAACTGCAGATCAAAGATATTTGAAAAACATTCCAGAAAGCTCCAAAATGCAAAACTCAAATTTGCCACTCACCACTACTTATATAGCATTTACATTGTATTTGCTATTAATTACATAGAATTTACATTGTATTAGCTGTTACAAGTAACCCAGAGATAATTTGAAATGCACTGGATGGTATGCATAAATTATATGTAAACACTGTACCATTTTATGTAAGAAACTTGAGCATCTGAAGATTTTAGTATCTGCTGAGATTCTGGAGTCAATCCTCTGAGGATATCGAGGGACAACTGTAGTATTAACATATAAATGTTCTCTTCCAAAGATCTACAGACAGAGCAAGTTTCTAGAAGGTGCTCTGGGATGGACATAATGAAAGATTTGAGAAAATACACTTTCACTTTTTTTGTCTAAAGTTACAGTACAGAAGAATCAGATGGCCACATTTCTTGAAGTGCCTTCACTGTTTGTTCTTTATTACAAGTTATGTCTAACAAAAGAAGGTTAATGTTTTCAGGTTCTTTACCAGTAGTGCCTCCTGGGAAGCGCCTTTCTTATCTGAACTATTGCCAAATATCAACTCTGATCCAAAGTGTGACCTCAGACCTAAAATTTATGTATGAGAAAATGTAATTCCCCTAAACAGGAAATAAAACAAAAAGTCAAAAAGAGAAAATACTACTAGTACCATAGCTAGCCAACTTTTTACATATAAGAACAAATTATTACAATGTGTTTAAATAATGAAAAATAATTTAAAAATAATGAAATGTTAATTAAATGAAAATAATGAAAATGTTAATGTTCAAAAATAATGAAATGTTAATTAAAATTGAAAACTTGTCATGATATCCTGTGATGTACACCTTTTTTTCTCCAGTATAGGGTTAGTCATGGCACAAGTTTTCAAAGTCTTAAAAATTGTTGTTGTCGTTCAGTTGCTTAGTCATGTCTGACTCTTTGCAACCCCATGGACTGCAGCATGCCAGGCTTGCCTGTCCTTCACCATCTCCTGGAGTTTGGTCAAACTCATGTTCATCGAATCGGTGATGCCATCCAACCATCTCATCCTCTGTCGTCCCCATCTCCTCCAACCCTCACAGAATTGTATTAGCAACCTTCAGTCATTAACAAAAGCATTCTATTTTGTTAATTTGTCATATGAGGATTTGCTGCACATTTCATCTTCTAAATCTGCCTTTGGTGTATTCAGTTATCTCATTTGTTTTTGAATTTGATGAAGACTATTGATGAAGACATTGGTGAATATTCTAATGTCATAGAAAGTTCTTTGCTATTAGATAGTAAATTACTTTACTATTAAGAAATGTGACTTTAACTATAGCTTTGGGGGCAAGTAAAAGATACAAGAAAAGATACATTTATATTCTGTAAATGAAGTATTTAACCTCTATCACAGTCTACTCCAATCATGTCTCAGGTAGTGACAAGATTGGAAGGTACTGATGTTCCTTGCAGAGAGAAGCTAGGGTAAACAGACCAGTTCTCTTCCACCTGGGTCCTAGAATGAGAAATTATGAAAATATTAAGGGTTACTAAATAAATATTTTACAATGGTGATTATCTTTCCAAATTTGTGTACTGCCTGGATCACTAGAAGTACAAACTCTAACAGCTGTTTTACAGGCATGCACAGCTGTTAGGAATGTGTGGGACTATCAATTTTAAGTTTCTGTATCACAATCTAGAAGCATCATTAACTACTAATCCAACTCCTAAAAATTGGATTTTTCCCCCCTATCATTTGCTTATCCTTACCCAGCATAAGAAAGGTTCAAAATTTTTAGTTATTGTCATTTATAAAATGAATACAACAAAACTAAGTCCCTATGTATAATCCAAAATGACATTTATTTATTTATAAGTATTTGAATTAAGAAAGAAAATTTACTTGTAGATGGAATAATTCTACATAATGCCCCATAATTTGTTTAATCTTTTTCAAGTTAGTAGCTTTGAAATTTTCCCTGATAGCTCAGTTGGTAAAGAATCTGCCTTCAGTGCAAGAGATCCTGGTTCAATTCCTGGATTGGGAAGATCCCCTGGAGAAGGGATAGGTTATCCACTCCGGTATTCTTGGGCTTCCCTGTGGCTCAGCTGGTAAAGAATCCACCTGCAATGTGGGAGACCTGGATTCTATCCCTGGTTGGGAAGATCCCTTGGAGAAGGGAAAGGCTACCCACTCCAGTATTCTGGCCTGGAGAATTTCACGGACTGTATAGTTCATGGGGTCACAAAGAGTCGGACATGACTGAGTGACTTTCACTTTTTTCAGACTGACAAAAGTGCAGAGTTGCTTTAGAAATATGTAGATGACACTACCCTTATGGCAGAAAGTGAAGAGGAACTAAAAAGCCTCTTGATGAAAGTGAAAGAAGAGAGTGAAAAAGTTGGCTTAAACTCAACATTCAGAAATCGAAGATCATGGCATCTGGTCCCATCACTTCATGGGAAATAGATGGGGAAACAGTGGAAACAGTGTCAGACTTTATTTTTGAGGGCTCCAAGATCACTGCAGATGGTGATTACAGCCATGAAATTAAAAGACGCTTACTTCTTGGAAGAAAAGTTATGACCAACTTAGATAGGCGTATTCAAAAGCAGAGACATTACTTTGCTGACTAAGGTCTATCTAGTCAAGATTATGGTTTTTCCTGTGGTCATGTATAGATGTGAGAGTTGGACTGTGAAGAAGGCTGAGCACCAAAGAATTGATGCTTCTGAACTCTGGTGTGGGAGAAGACTCTTGAGAGCCCCTTGGACTGCAAGGAGATCCAACCAGTCCATTCTGAAGGAGATCAGCCCTGGGATTTCTTTGGAAGGAATGATGCTAAAGCTGAAACTCCAGTACTTTGGCCACCTCATGCGAAGAGTTGACTCATTGGAAAAGACTCTGATGCTGGGAGGGATTGGGGGCAGGAGGAAAAGGGGACGACAGAAGATGAGATGGCTGGATGGCATCATGGACTCGATGAACGTGAGTCTGAGTGAACTCTGGGAGATGGTGATGGACAGGGAGGCCTGGCGTGCTGCGATTCATGGAGTCGCAAAGAGCTGGACATGACTGAGCGACTGAACTGAACTGAAGGAGCTGATATTCATTAAATGGGGAGAAAGACTGTAAATTAAAAGTTTAAAGTACTGTATTACTAATATTTGAAATGTTATCTAGCACTAAGAAAATTCTTTAAGAAATAACTTGAGGTCCTAAAATAAATCTCTGTCTCTGGAAACATCCTGTTCACTTTTTTGGGTGGGGGAGAAACAAGAAAAAATAGTGTTTAATAACTGAGGAAATACAGAGCAAGAACTGGTCTTTCTTATTTTTCTGGTTCTGTTTACTTGAGAAACTCATGTATTTTAGCTAAGTGGGAGGAGAAATATTTTTATAAGTTTTTTTTTTTTTTTTACAGATATTGTTTCCTAGACTTAAGTAGTTTGCACATAGTTGAAAAGTAAGAGTGTGTTTGTGCTAATGAATTTCTCCAGTTTCTTCCTTGAGTAATAGGATGAGGTGGAAGGAAGGTCATTGACTTGACTGGAGGAATTCAGGCTTCAACAACGCACAGACCTTGGTTCAAATCCCGTTTTCACTTTATGCTAACTACATGTTCTTAGAAATTGCTTGCCTGTTTCCATAAGTCTCTGTATCTTATTAAAAAATGATGAGATGATAAACCAACTTTATAAGACTATCATGATGATTAGGTGACAACATGTAAATAGACTCAACATGCTTTTGAGGCTGAATACAAATAATTTCCTTATTCTTTCTGGGAAAGAAATGGGACAGAGACCTCACATTATAAACATGTGGGGTCAAGAGATCAGCTGCCCTTTTCTATCCTTTAGAGTTTAACCTGGTACCTTATTTGCAATCTATATCTCTGAGTTAAATTAAATGCAGGAGACTAGTTTTTAATCTCTGGGTTGAGAAGATCCCCTGGAGAAGGGAATGACAACCCACTCCAGTATTCTTTCCTGGAGAATTCCATGAACACAGGATCCTGACTGGCCACAGTCCATGGGGTTGCCAACAGTTGGACACGACTGAGCTACTAACACAGACACAAATCCACTCCTTACATTAAGCATAAAATTGCTAATCAGACAATGTAAACCAACTAGTATTCTCTTAGAAAATAAGTCCCAAGAAGATGCATAAAAAAAGAGTCAAGAAGCATTTTAAAACCATAGAATTAAAACTATAATTTGAATTGAAAGCACTTAAAGTAAATTAACTGCTTGAAGTCTGTGCCATCCTAGCCTTTTTCTTTTTTCATTATAAACTAAAGACATTTGATTCTGTAAATCTCTGTGACCTTGATAAATTATGGAACTGTAGCTTTTAATTTTTGCAGTTATAAATAAAAAGATTTAACTAATGGTCAATTAACTGATGTCCAAATTACCTTTGATTAAAAGCATTATAATTGTGGAACCTACAAACTCTAAAAGTTTTAGATGTGTATAAGAGACAGCATACATGTAATGCAACTCTAAAACAGCTCCTACATTTACTTCTGTAAATCATAAATTTTGTGTATTTGTTTGTAAGCACGCTTTCAAACTTGATTTGGTTCATCAAAGAAACAACTGTATGAACAGCAGACTTAATGCTCAAGCAAAATTTTTGCATGTGGTATATATTTATGTAGAACACATGCAAATTTACTCTTTTGCATTATATAGAGTCCAGTTGTGGAATGGCCTTATATTTTTTCATCACTGACATTTCAATATCCTTTTATTTCTTTCTAATCTATTTTTCTGTTTTACTCAGCTCATGAAAACCAACAAATATTGGATCCAGACCAAATTTCTAAAGATATTTACTTAACATTTTCCCTCTCTTATAACTGGGTAAGAGTTGCTTTCAAAAACTCAAGTATATGACTTGAATCTTACATCTATGACTCTCATAGATGACTTTTCTTTTCTAATGACTTATCTCATCTTCCTATGCATTTTAAATTACTTCCATTTCTACTCACTCAGTGCAGTGATCTCTTTCTGATCATAATTAGTTTACTACAGATGCTCATTAACAAATAGAGGTTTGAAACATGTTCTAACAGATGATAAATTTCAGCCTTTTATTGATATTTAGTTCAAGGATGTTGGAGTCAGACCATTCTGGTTTAAAATCCCTTTAAAAAGCAGTAAAACTTTTAAGCTGTGTAATCTATTAGTTGTATATCACTAGCACTTCTCTGAGCTATAGCTTTGTGAGGATTCAATGAAATACTTAGAAAAATTGTTTAGCACAATGGGTGGCAGAAAGGAAGCACCCATTGACTAGTTTCTAATGTAAGTCATCTAAACAATTTTAATATCTTTTGTTTGCCATCATTTGCACCCATTGACTAGTTTCTATCGTAAGTCATCTAAACAATTTTAGTATCTTTTGTTTGCCATCATTTGAGGGAGGGGACTAAAAAAATCACACAATTTATAAAATAGAACAAACAAACCTTTCCAAATAATGAATGGTTTATTTAAAGAAATGTGTGCCAATTTTAGTTGTTAGATTTGTAGAGTACATTGTCAATATTTATTTTTCTGGCTTGTCATTAGGATATTTCTGGTGCCTCAAACAGTAAAGATTCTGCCTGCAATGCGGGAGAGGTTTGATCCCTGTGTTGGGAAGGTCCCCTGGAGAAGGCAATGGCTACCCATTCCACTGCTCTTGCCTGGAGAATCCCATGGACAGAGTAGCCCAGTGGGCTGTAGTCCATGGGGTCACAAAGAGTCAGACACGATTGAGTGACTAACACTTTCACTTTTAACACTTAGGGCAATGGTTGCCAACCTGGGTTTCATAGAATCTGAAGATTCTACAGACTTAACATAGGGGCCCACATCAGAAGAGACCAAATGGGTAGAAGTCTATCCCTACTCTGCCAGAGCAGCTCCACTGTTACCTATTTATTTATGTAGAGAAAGTATTTTGTTTTTTGTAGGAATCTGCTATTTTGCTTCCAGATATCAAAACTTTTCTGGAATTGGCTTCTCAACTCTCTAAGCCTAACAGAGATTTTTTAAGATGGGAAAAAGAAGCACAGTTGGTGGGTCCCTTGCAAAATGACAATGTAGAGCCCTTTGGTGAAAAATTATTAGGATTTAAGACAGTGACTTCAGACTCTTCAAGTCTGGGGCTTTTCGAAGTGTATGGCCTCATTCAGCTGTACATATGGCACATCTATGAATCCAGCCCTGAAGTTGGGGCAGAAACATGCCCAGGCAGACACATCTGTAGTGGATGAAACTTCTGAGGCTGGGACAAAGGCCATAGGAAGGGAGGGAGGTAGTGGTGTTGCCAAATGCTTGTCCAGATCTGCAGGTTCCTCCTCCCCACTTCTGCCACCAATGCTGCTGAGCTTCTTGCCACTAACATGCTGCCATTATTTGCAGGAATCACACCACCATAACCACGTTCTGATGGAAAACAACAAAAAGGTCAGTCAGCTTTATCGTGTTAAACTAGGAAAATGGAAAGTATTTGAATAGCTGTGTGTAGGTTATATATATTCTTGAAGTATTATCTGCTTTATTAAAAATACTAGCAAAATATTTAAAACACTCATTTCAAATGAGGCAATTTGACTCTAGGAGGCAACCAATTCTTATTTCAGGAGAAGGAATCACTTGAGCATGAGTGTCCAGTCAAATACTGCTTCATATTTAATTTTGTTCTTTTCCTTTTCTTTTTTTTTAAGCACATGTAGTGGTGTGTGGCTTAGTCACTCAGTTATGTCTGACTTTTGTGACCCTGTGGACTTTAGCCTACCAGGCTAATCTGTCCATGGAATTCTCCAGGCAAGAACACTGGAATGGGTAGCCATTTCCTTCTCCAGGGGATTTTCCCCACCCAGAAACAGAACCTCTGTCTCCTGCATTGGCAGACAGATTCTTTATGACTGAGCCACTAAGGAAGCCACCTCCACCATGACTTCATGGTTCTTTTCTTTTCTTTTCTTTCTTTTTTAAAACTCAGGCAGAACTATACATCTTGTGTATTGTGTGGGACTGATGGCCCAGCAGTGTCAGAAATACAGCTGTAATGATGCAGAGTACGCGTGATGGTGCTGAAACTTTATGTATCTCCACCTTAACTTGGGACAAAAGCTCTTGTGGTAAAACAAAACACACACACACAAAACAATCCCTTTTCTAGTCAAGGGTTTGTTTTTCAGCCTCTTCCTCCTGGGGCTATTTCAAAGATGCCACATCTGAGAGAATTTCAGTTTCCATTATCTCTGAGCTTTGATTTAGTATGCTTATTCTTTAGGATATCAGGCTGCCAGATGTTAGATCCTGCCAATTTCTCTTTGACAGGCTATTCCCTTCCTATGTGAAAACTGTATTGCAAGGAGTCTTCTTTGTCAAGGAATTCTTATAAAAATTATACAAAGTTAAAAGGTAAGCCCTCGGAATCTGTTAGACAGGTACAGCATTACAACATTTGATGTAAGGTTCAAACTCAAACTCCCTTATTTATTGATTTAGATGCTGTGCTGTTCTGCCCAGATGTCCTCTTGGGACTGAGGCATTCATTCCCCAGCTTCAGGAAGGATGTCTGCTCACAGCTTACAGCTGAGTGGCTTCTCGGGAGTTGCCCGGGTCTAGAAGGACTGCCTTTCTGGGTCACCATGCCTTTGATGACTGGCAGACACAGAGTATAAAGGCTGATTCTCTTATCCCAGCTGAGAACACCTCTGAAGGCTATGCCAGCTTCAGGGCTCCCGTGGAGCTGACTGAGGGTTTTGTTGTACTTGTAACACAGACTTCTCCTTTGGCTCAACCTTGCATTCCTCTTTCACCCACTGGTGCTGATCCCAATAACAGGACCAGCTACATAATTTGTAACACCCAGTGCAAAATGAAAGTACAGTCCCTTGCTCAAACAGTAGGAAAAAAAGTTCCACTAAAGGTACTAAAATAAAAAGCTTTTACCTTTCTTTCCTTGGTCTCTCTTGTCTGAGTTATTATTATTATTATTAACTACTTGATGTTATTCTAAGTAGAAAAAAAGAATTTACATTATTAGCATGAATTTTACTGTTCATCTGATACTCTACAATATCTGCTTTAAATGCAAACATAAGAGTATTTAATTCCCATGCAGTATCACTGAAATTATACTATTCAGTTTTTTGTTCCTCAGGCATATGTTCTAGTCTGCCTTCCTTTGTGCTCTCTTTGTGTCTTTTATATACCTCTATGAGAGGACAGTGCCCCAATATTCCATAGGCTAAAGTGAAGGCATAATTTAGACAATGGGTTGGGAATTATGGAGTCTATTATTGTTCTGGGAAATCTTTTATTTTTAAATCTTTCTTTTGTAAATCTCTATTAGCTATGATTCTATAGTATGAAGAGCTTCCTCAGAAAACAGAAATATTAATTTCCCTTTAAAAATTCCATGATAGCCGATTGTTGTTATTGTTGTTCAGTCAATAAGTCATGTCCAAATCTTTGAGACCCCTTGGAATGCAGCACATCTGGCTCCTCTGTCCTCCATTATTTCCCAGAGATGGTTCAAATTCATATCCATTGAGTTGGTGATGCTATATAAGCATTTCAACTTCTGCCACCCCCTTCTCTTCTTGCCTTCAATTTTTCCCAGCATCAAGGTCTTTTCCAGGGAGTCACTTATTCTCATCAGGTGGCCAAAGTATTAGAGCTTCAGCTTCAGTATCAGTCCTTCCAATAAACATTCAGGGTTGGTTTCCTTTAGGATTGACTGGCTTGATCTCTTTGCAGTCCAAGGGACTTTCAAGAACCTTCTCCAGCGCCACAGTGTGAAAGCATCAATTCTTCAGCACTCAACCTTTTTTATGGTCCAACTCTAACATTTGTACATGACTACTGAAAAAACCATAGCTTTGACTATGTGAACCTTTGTTACCAAAGCGATATCTCTGCTAATTAATATGCTGTCTAGGTTTGTCATAGCTTTCCTCCAAGGAGCAAGTGTCTTTTAATTTCATGGTCAATACTAGTGTTTATAAAAATTGTTTAAGACATCTAACGCTTTTAACTGAGCATAATAATTAGGTAATATGATCAGTAATGCAAACAGTATGCATTCGTATCAAAGTAATTCAATTTGGAAAATAGAAATTTTAATTATTTATGGGCTAGATAAATGAGATTGAAACCTATTTTTTAATGACCTAATAAACAAATTTGCAAATTTCTTGTAGAAATCTCAAAAATAATGAGCTGCATATATTTGTCACCATTTAAATGAATCAGAAAGGTTATGAGAGTTTTTATAGCTTCAGTGCTATGCACTTTATTTCCAAGGTGTATTCATAGTGCATATATCACTTCTATTATTTTCATTAATGGAAAGTAGAAATATATTTATTAAAAGCATGACCATAATAACTTTGGTGGAAATAAAATATATGAACATAATCTTTTGAGATGTATTTTGTCATATTATTTGGAA
>SJYT01023103.1:35029-50369 GCA_006410635.1 Cephalophus harveyi
GAAAATTCTGAAAGAGATGGGAATACCAGACCACCTGACCTGCCTCTTGAGAAATCTGTATGCAGGTCGGGAAGCAACAGTCAGAACTGGGCATGGAACAACAGACTGGTTCCAAATAGGAAAAGGAGTACGTCAAGGCTGTATATTGTCACCCTGCCTATTTAACTTCTATGCAGAGTGCATCATGAGAAACCCCGGGCTGGAAGAAGCACAAGCTGGAATCAAGATTGCCAGGAGAAATATCAATAACCTCAGATATGCAGATGACACCACCCTTATGGCAGAAAGTGAAGAGGAACTAAAAAGCCTCTTGATGAAAGTGAAAGTGGAGAGTGAAAAAATTGGCTTAAACTTCAACATTCAGAAAATGAAGATCATGGCATCCGGTCCCATCACTTCATGGAAAATAGATGGGGAAACAGTGGAAACAGTGTCAGACTAGATTTTGGGGGGCTCCAAAATCACTGCGGATGATGACTGCAGCCATGAAATTAAAAGACACTTACTCCTTGGAAGAAAAGTCATGACCAATCTAGATAGCATATTCAAAAGCAGAGACATTACTTTGCTGACTAAGGTCCGTCTAGTCAAGGCTGTGGTTTTTCCTGTGATCATGTATGGATGTGAGAGTTGGACTGTGAAGAAGGCTGAGTGCTGAAGAATTGATGCTTTTGAACTGTGGTGTTGGAGAAGACTCTTGAGAGTCCCATGGACTGCAAGGAGATCCAATCAGTCCATTCTAAAGGAGATCAGTCATGGGATTTCTTTGGAAGGAATGATGCTAAAGCTGAAACTCCAGTACTTTGGCCACCTCATGCGAAGAGTTGACTCACTGGAAAAGACTGATGCTGGGAGGGATTGCGGGCAGGAGGATAAGGGGTTGACAGAGGATGAGATGGCTGGATGGCATCACCGACTCGATGGACATGAGTTTGAGTGGTGACTTTGATGGGCAGGGAGGCCTGGCATGCTGCAATTCACGGGGTCACAAAGAGTCGGACACAACTGAGTGACTGAACTGAACTGAACAAATTATAACTTTAAAAATCAGAGCTAAAAAACCAAATCACAATGTTCTTCTAGGATAGAAAGTTTAACCATTTCTATTCTTTACAAACACACATGAAAAACGATTTTATGAAATATACCTGATCCAGTCCTGAAGTATTTGAGGGTTTGCTATCTTTATTACATTCCATAGGTCTACTTGTGTTTGGTTGAGCCCACCTTCATACACTTGGCCAATGCAGATTCTGAGCCTCCAAACTGTCTGCCACTGTTCTGATTACTAGGCAGTGTGGATGAAAAAGGTTCAGCATCTCCTTCGTACAACTCATCTAATGTGTAAAACAGTTTGAGCAGATTGTCAAGCTAGTAGACCCACAGTTTGATTGTTTTTCCATTGATGTGGGATTGGTTTTATACTGATTTGGCAGACTAATTCTCTAGCATGGTCCACATGACTCCCAGTCCCATATGCTCTATCTTGGCATGTGCAGAGACTCAACCCCCACCCACACTCTGAGTAGTCTTAGGATAAAATAAGGCCCCACTAAATCAGTTCCCTCAATCAGTCATGCCACTAGTCTAAAACCTCTGTCTGGTTTTGACACCATGGTCTGGGAAGTCCTGTTCCCTAGCCTTCAGCTCCTTCAGCTCTTCTTCAATTCCCTATTCTGTACTTCCTATCACTTAACCACCCATCAGGCCATCAGAGCCACATTGTCAGTCACCAGACTTGATGCTTGGTAAAGTGTGGTGCATCAACACCTGCATCAGAATCACTTGCTTGTTGGGCCCTGCCTAGACCAGCTGATTCAGAAAGACAGACACAGGGACAGATAGATTAACAGAGAGACAGAGAGAGAGACAGAGTGTATGTGTGTGTGAGAGAGAAACAGAGTCAAAGAGAGAAAGATATGTCAGAATCTGAATTTTATCAAGTGCTCTCAAGGTGATTTCCACACGTTACAGAAGTCTAGATTCTCCTGATTTTCCTCCTACCTCCACTGTGTTCCTTCTCAGTCTGGTCTCCTGGTTCTGTTTCAGCTTCTCATTGCAAGTACCAAAGGACTCAGTCCTTGAAATTCCTCTCCTTTCTGTCTACATTCATTTCATTGCCCTCTCTGGGTTTTGAATACCATCTGGTCATTCCGCAATTTACAGATCCAGTTTGGCCATTTACCTTGAAGTCCAATGACCTACTTCATGTCTCTACTGAGTATATAACAGGAATCCACATGTAACACATCCAAAACTGAGTTCCTGATCTTTATCTTCAAACCTACTTCTCCTTCCATCTTCTCCTGCCTCTGCAATGTGAAGACGCCGCCTCAGTTACTCAAATCCACACATGGCATCATCTTTTTATGTCTAACTTCCTCCCTTCTCTTACTCCCCAAATCCTTCTCTATTTTATCATCTCCATAGTCCTGATCACTATACAATATACCTTACTTCTTTTTCCAACTGTTTGTCACCTAACAGCCCCATCAGAAAGACAAAGATCATTGTTTGATTTTATTTTCATCATTGCTCTATCCTCAGTTTGTAGTATAATGCTCAGTGCATAGCAGGCACTCAGTAAATATTTGTTGAATACATGGAACAGTCCATAACACACAGCAGGCCCTTAATAGGCTACAGTGCTGAAGTCTGTGAGAATGAACATGAGTTCATACAACCTCAGAGTCTGCCTGCCAGGCACAAGCAAACACTCTACTCTGATCCCTTCCCATGCTCATCAAATGATTGATTATCAGTCTTACCAAACATGATCAACATCACCACCACCATCATCAGGGTATTGGTGAGATAATATTTAGCTGGAAACATTTTGCCACAACAAATCATATATGTAAGGACTCAAGTGCAGAATATCTTATTAACTGAGAAAAGTCCTATCTGAATCAGGAGGTTCAACTCTGGCAGACCTCAGTCTGCATACCCATTTGTCTAGCCCAGACTATCTTAATTTTTTAATGGAATGTCAATATTTAAATCCTAGATTTCATGTAAAAATCCTGTTTTCCAGTTTACTCTGAGTGGTAAATAGACCTGCCAGGGATGCGCCTACATTTCTGCACAATAATGGTCAGTAGGTCTATCAACAGCTCCCTCCTGACTGGGGAGGCTCTCTCCAAGTTGCCATCATTGCTATCCTGCCAGACTCATTCATCTATATTACCTTCCTACTCTCTGTGGGCACTTGAGTTGGCAACTAATGCTTGAAAGCACAGATTTTTGCAAAGAGTACTAGTCCTTAAGATCCAGACTCTTATTGCTGTGAAACAAAGAAAGAAGGAAATACACAGGCTAAAAAAATTATTCCTCTGGGAGAAATCCATTGTTTGGCACTTACAATTTTTTAGACCAAACAGAAATGTTATACACTATTCTAGTGATATCTTATTGGTATCAATCTGTGAGAAAAGAAACAAAAATACTTCTTGTGATTTGGTCTAAAAGAATGAGTGAGGATTCAGAAGGCAGGAGAAAGCATCCACATTACTTGCAAAGGAGTCTGCAATGAAAAATTTTCTCTCATATTCAGTACACAGCATGCATTTGGTGACAGATGGTCATTGCAAGTATTGTGGTCTGTTTCAGTATATAATGAAAAATATACAAACCTTCTTTTGCACAGCCTAGGTGTGAGGTTTAAACACCTGTTTCAAATTACTGATACCATAAACATTCTTAGAAACTGGAAAGCCCTGCGTGCTTTAAGAAAGTGAGAGATGCCACAGCCAACCACACTAAACTGAGTAGGCTTGGGTCCAATGAGCAATAAAAAAAAAGAAAGAAAGAAAGAAATCTGTGCCTGCAGCTACTGGCAAACAGCTGATGGTAATAATGATATTACTGAGTGGAAATACAGTTAAAATCTACTGTTGCAGTGTGCTTAGTTGCTTAGTCATGTCTAACTCTTTGAGACCCCATGGACTGTACCCCACCAGCCTCCTCTGTCCACAGGGATTCATTCTCTAGGCAAGAATACTGGAGTGGGTACACATGCCTTCCTTCAGAGGATCTTCCCCACCCAGGCATTGAATCCAGGTCTCCCTCATTGCAGATGGATTCTTTACCATATGAGCCACCAGGGAAGGTTTCTCAGTTCAGTTCAGTTCAGTCACTCAGTCATGTCCAACTATTTGCAACCGCTTGAATCGCAGCACGCCAGGCCTCCCTGTCCATCACCAACTCCCAGAGTTCACTCAGACTCACATCCATCAAGTCCGTGATGCTGTCCAGCCATCTCATCCTCTGTCGTCCCCTTCTCCTCCTGACCCCAATCCCTCCCAGCATCAGAGTCTTTTCCAATGAGTCAACTCTTCGCATGAGGTGGCCAAAGTACTGGAGTTTCAGCTTTAGTATCATTCCTTCCAAAGAAATCCCAGGGCTGATCTCCTTTAGAATGGACTTATTGGATTTCCTTGCAGTCCAAGGGACTCTCAAGAGTCTTCTCCAACACCACATTCAAAAGCATCAATTCTTCAGCGCTCAGCCTTCTTCACAGTCCAACTCTCACATCCATACATGACCACAGGAAAAACCATAGCCTTGATTATATGGACCTTAATCGGCAAAGTAATGTCTCTGCTTTTGAATATGCTATCTAGGTTGGTCATAACTTTTCTTCCCAGGAGTAAGCATCTTTTAATTTCATGGCTGCAGTCACCATCTGCAGTGATTTTGGAGCCCCAAAAAATAAAGTCTGACACTTTTCCACTGTTTCCCCATCTATTTCCCATGAAGTGATGGGACAAAGTATACTTAAAATAATGAGAGATATTTTACTTTTGATCTCTCTCTTTTCCTTTTGATGTATTACCTAAGGAATACTCCTGAGAAAAAATTTTAAGGTGAGGATGTTTTGATGTTCTAATTAATAGAAATCTCAGTAGCATTCTATTTTTCTTTTGCATGTCCACTAAATGATCAATTTCCAGTGTTACACTCAGGAAACTGAATAGCTAACATTTCAGCTCATCTAGCAATTCAGTCAGAAGAAGAGATCCGAGTTCTTGTCAGTCTTCAATGAAGTTGTCACTGCACTTTCCTGACTCCTTCAGAGAAACATCTGCCTACTTGAGCATCTCCTAACGCGGTGCTGTCAAATGACAGAAGGGCTGCATGTCATTCAATAATTAACCAGAAAGATTGCTTACCAATGACATTGTGCCATGACAAACAGATGTTGTCCCTCTTACCTGCATGAAAAAGAGGTCAAATGTTCTGAAACAGACACTCTGCCTTCCACCTTGTGGGTATACATTAGTCACTTAATAAGCTTTTCACTTTGTGCAGTATGAATATTAGAGGTAGCTTTCATTTTATTGATTGATTAAATCATCTTAAAGACAGACTTATTTTTATAATAATTATGCAATTGAGTCTGACTTCAAGATTGGAGGACTGCAAGTAGCTTGTCAGAACACAGGTCATTTGGCATTGCCTTTTACATCTATGACAGTTTAAATTATATGAACACTGGTATCAGCCTTGCGAAAACACACAATAACCTCAACATAAATAGATGAATAGTTGAAACTCACTGTACTTCCCAGGTACAGATACTCAGGGTTAGTTTATCACCATGGATCAGACTGAACAAATTTCTTTAATCCTGTACCTCTGGGCAAATATTTAAAGAAATGATATAATACTTGATAGACCAAAAGTAATTTCAATGAACTAAAATAGTTATTAAAATCTGTCAAAACCCTGTACTTGACTTCTTGTGCTCAGTCCTGCCCAACTCTTTGCAACCCCATGGACTGTATGTAGCCTGCCAGGCTCGACTATTCATGGGATTTCCCAGGTAAAAATACTAGAGTGGGTTGCCATTTCCTTTTCTAGGGGATCTTTATGACCCAGGGATCGAACCCACTTCTCCTGAATTGGCAGGTAGATTCTTTACCATCGAGCCACCTGGGAAGCCCCTATTTGATTCCCAGTGGACCAAAAATATAATTTCTGCTCTTCATACATTTGTAAGCAAGTTTAGGTATTATATTTACATATTAAACCTCTTCAGAGACTTACTTGTTAAAACTTGAACCCATAGAGTAAATATTTGTTTCAACATTAAAAAGAAAGAAAAAAACTTCCCCCTTTTTTTTCCTTAAAAATGTTTTGTGGGTGATTTTTTTTTAAAATCAGGCTATCAAAAAGATGTTAAAAAAAAGCACCCCTCTCAACTCCGAATTCTCAATCCTCAGAGATAAAGCAATAATCAGACATTTTGTGTATCTCTCCTGAAGTCTATCTTATGAATGATACTGTACTCACTGTTCTGCCCCTTGCTACTTGTGTTTAACAATGTATTTTGGACAGATATTCATATTCTCATGTGAAGAGTGCCCTGCTTCATTCTATTTGACAAATGCATACTTTCCCACTGAATGGATATACCATACTTTATTTAAATATTCTCTTGCTGCAGCTGCTTAATCAGTCATTGTCTGATTCTTTGTGACCCCATGGACTGCAGCCCACCAGGCTCCTCTGTCCATAGGGATTCTCCAGGCAAGAATACTAGAGTGGGATGCCATGCCCTCCTCCAGGGGATCTTCCCAACCCAGGGACCAAACCCAGGTCTCCTGCATTGCAGATTCTTTATCATCTGAGCCACCAGGGAAGCCCAAATATTCTCTTACTGATGGTAATTTTGTTTGTCTCCCTTTTTTAGCTACTACAACAATGCTGCAATGAACAAAAGATTGACTGCCTGGTAGCATTACTTAAAAGTAGAATGAATTTCTTTCAGAAATTGAGGAAATTATCCACTTTTCTGGACTTCCCTGGTGGCTCAGAGGTTAAAGCGTCTGCCTCCAATGCAGGAGACCTGGGTTCGATCCCTGGGTCGGGAAGATCCCCTGGAGAAGGAAATGGCAATCCACTCCAGTATTCTTGCTGGGAGAATCCCATGGACAAGCCTAGTAGGTTACAGTCCATGGGGTCGCAAAGAGTCGGACACAACTGTGCGACTTCACATCATCATCATCCACTTTTCTACAAGTGAGAAGAGCCACAATGGATTCTTGCTCCATGATTGTTGTAATCAGCCCCCTTCTTAGCATCAAGATTGGTCCATGGTAATTACCCCCAAATGTCCATGTATGCCCTCTTTGTGGGTCTCATCATAGTTAAGTCTATAAGCTAGGAAATGTCAGGGCTATTTGAAGCATATAAGCAGGGGCCACAGGACTGGAAAAGGTCAGTTTTCACTCCAATCCCAAAGAAAGGCAATGCTAAAGAACGTTCAAACTACTGCACAATTGCACTCATCTCACACATTAGCAATGTAATGCTAAAAATTCTCCAAGCAAGGCTTCATCAATACATGAACCATGAAATTCCAGATATTCAAGCTGGATTTAGAAAAGGCAGAGGAACCAGAGATTAAATTGCCAACATCTGCTGGATCATCGAAAAAGCAAGAGAATTCCAGAAAAACATCTATTTCTGCTTTATTGACTATGCCAAGGCCTTTGACTGTGTGGATCACAACAAACTCTGGAAAATTCTTCAAGAGATGGGAATACCAGACCACCTGACCTGCCCCCTGAGAAATCCATACACAGGTCAGGAAGCAACAGTTAGAACTGGACATGGAACAACATATGGTTCCAAATAGGAAAAGGAGTACATCAAGGCTATTTACTATCACCCTGCTTGTTTAACTTCTATGCAGAGTACATCATTAGAAATGTTGGGCTAGATGAATTGCAAGCTGGAATCAAGATTGTTGGGAGAAATATCAATAACTTCAGACATGCAGATGACACTACCCTTATGGCAGAAAGTGAAGAACTAAACAGCCTCTTGATGAAAGTGAAAGAGGAGAGTGAAAAAGTTGGCTTAAAGCTCAACATTCAGAAAACTAAGATCATGGCATCTGGTCCCATCACTTCATAGCAAATAGAGTGGAAACAGAGACTGACTTTATTTTGGGGGTCTGCAAAATCACTGCAGATGGTGACTACAGCCATGAAATTAAAAGACACTTACTTCTTGGAAGGAAATTTATGACCAACCTAGACAGCATATTAAAAAGCAGAGACATTACTTTGCCAACAAAGGTCTGTCTAGTCAAGGCTACGGTTTTTACAGTAGTCATGTATGGATGTGAGAGTTGGACTATAGAGAAAGCTGAGTGCAGAAGAATTGATGCTTTTCAATTGTGGTGTTGAAGATGACTCTTGAGAGTCCCTTGGACTGCAAGGAGATCCAACGAGTCAATCCTAAAGGAGATCAGTCCTGAGTGTTCATTGGAAGGACTGATGTTGAAGCTGAAACTCCAATACTTTGTCCACCTGATGCGAAGAACTGACTCATTTGAAAAGACCCCGATCCTGGGAAAGATTGAAGGTGGGAGGAGAAGGGGATGACAGAGGATGAGATGATTAGATGGCATCACTGACTCAATGGACATGAGTTTGGGTAAACTCTGGGAAATCATAATGGACAGGGAGACCTGACTTGCTGCAGTCCATGAGGTTGCAGAGTAGGACATGACTGAGCAACTGAACTGAACTGATATATATGAATGTTTCACAAAGCTTCTCTCTTTTCTTATCTCTCACTCACTGTGTTTGTCTCTCATATACACATTTCAAATAAATCTGTGGAGTATTTTTAATCATGATTGTATTGCATATTTTTTGTCCCCAAACCTTGTGTATGTCCCTCTGGTGCTAGGAAAGCTTAAAAGAAGACAAATAAGTAGTCTGACTCACAGAGTCTTTGGAGATGAAGTGTTCATGACATCATGGAAGTGAGACCATGGATACACCCAAGTTAGCCTCAAAATGAGCATTTACGTAAAAATTAGAAAATAACCTTCTTCAGACTTTCTTTCTTCAAAACATCCCTTCAATTTACAAGCTAGCTTTTAATCAAAATTTTCTGATGGTTATAAGAGAAATATTATAAGGGGATGCTGGGGGAAATTCACTGGTAACTGTCTTTAATTCAAGGACTTTCATCTTAAAAGGTCCTCCTTTTTTCTCTGTTACCCCTTTGTGATCTTCAGAGGCATCTTATGACATTCATCTTATGCCCCTCCCCATCTTCCTATATTAATCGAATTCACTGACAGAAGGCACTTCTTTCTCCTGTGAACTCTCCATCTATTAATCAAAGGCAATAAGCACCACTGCATTATAGTAAGCATCCTGTGCAGTCAACTGATTATTAATTGACTATGAATTCCAAATTTGAGCTACCTTCCAATTTGTAGGTAACTCAATGAAGTCATAGTAACTTTTCTTTCATAAATTCACTACATTTAAAGTCTTTTGAGAAAACTGGTACCTTTTAATAAAGCCTCTGGATAATTAGTGGTTTATTGGTTTTGTCACTTTATTTCTAATATTATTTATATATAAAATCCATCTTTTCCCAAATACCTGATGATTTCTGTAAGCAAATGTCAGACTTAAATTATTTTCAGTAATCTCTTAAACATTACTATTCATTTGTTTATCTTTCAGTTAATTTTCTTTATTCTCCAAATCTTCAGTCTTGCTTTGGTATCTCCTCTTGTTTTATCTGTTTGCTACTAAACAGGACAGTGTGTCATTTATTTACCTTCACTATGATAAACTGCCTGCCCTAAGCACAAAGGAGAATATATCTCCTAGGTTCATATCCATTGCCCCCAACAAAGATTGGACTGGTTGTTTAACCCTTAACTACAGAAGAACTGGTCGTCTAATCCTTGGCTAGAGTAGGCACTTTGGTAGGTTATGACTCTAAAAGGGAAAGGAAAATAACATGACCTTTTGGGTACACAATTTGGGGATAGAAGAGGAATAAATATAAAATAGAATAAAAGCAGGCTACCCCCTATTGTAATATCTCAGACCTCTGTTAATCAGTTGAGCTACATATTAGTATCATCTGGTGAGATTTCTAAAGTTCTGGTGTTCAGGACATACCTCCAATGAATTAAATCAGATTTTTCTATTGGTCAGATTTGGGCATCTGTAGTTTCTAAAATTACCCAAAGTAGTTACAGTGCATAGCTACATTTGAGAACCATTGTTTTTAGGTACAGAAAAGCAATGATATGACATAAAATTCTCAAGCCTTTGGAAAGGAAGGCTGTGGCCATGGTTAATTAGTCTAGACCATTTAGTAAGGAAGGAGGAGTTTCATTAGCACTGGTAGAATGCCTGTGAAGTGAAAGAATCTGAAGATACACTGTTTCCTTGGGTCCTACTTAAGTCCTTGAGGTAAGTATTAGGTCTCCATGTTGTAGATGGAAAAGCTGAGGCTCCATAACCTGCCCAAAGCTGACAGACTGAGATTTTATCCCAGACCTACAGCATATCAGGATCCAGCTCTACTGTGCTGCCTGATTTGATTCTTCAACTGCTCTGCTAGGTGGAGATGAACACCCATCACCACCACAAATTCCATCTCATTTCAGGCCTCCTAAGAGATCCACATTCAGAAAATGAAGATCATGGCCTCTGGTCCCATCACTTCATGGGAAATAGATGCAGAAACAGTGGAAACAGTGGCAGACTTTATTTTTAGGGGGCTCCAAAATCACTGCAGATGGTGACTGCAGCCATAAAAGAGGCTTATTCTTTGGAAGAAAGGTTATGACCAGCCTAGAGAGCATTTTCAAAAGCAGAGACATTACTTTGCCAACAGAGGTCCGTCTAGTCAAGGCCATGGTTTTTCCAGCAGTCATGTATGGATGTGAGAGTTGGACTGTGAAGAAGGCTGAGCACCGAAGAACTGATGCTTTTGAACTGTGGTGTTGGAGAAGACTCTTGAGAGTCCCTTGGACTGCAAGGAGATCCAACCAGTCCATTCTGAAGGAGATCAGCCTTGGGATTTCCTTGGAGGGAATGATGCTAAAGCTGAAACTCCAGTACTTTGGCCACCTCATGAGAAGAGTTGACTCATTGGAAAAGACTCTGATGCTGGGAGGGATTGGGGGCAGGAGGAGAAGGGGATGACAGAGAATGAGATGGCTGGATGGCATCACTGGCTCGATGGACTTGAGTCTGAGTGAACTCCAGGAGTTGGTGACAAACAGGGAGGCCTGGCGTGCTGCAATTCATGGGGTCACAGAGTCAGACATGACTGAGCGACTGAACTGAACTGAACTGAACTGAAGAGATCCCTGAGAAGGTTTCCTATCTGGCGCCTGGAAATTTCTAGGAAGAGAAATGAAGAATTGAAGGAGTTCTACACATGCCCAGAATTCTATTTTACTCAGAACAGCCATGCGAACCACAGGCTCTGTGTCTCTGACACTATGATAACATAAAACAATTTCTTTCTTTTGCAGACCCCTTGGTACATCAGTCTCAAACTTCTCATGTCACATCCACTTCAATTTCAATTTTACCCTAGGATACCTACACCTCAGCATGGTCAGCCAGCAGCTATCAATGATGGCAAAATTTACCAGACTTTAGAATAGATCTGGATGAAAAGGATTCCTAAATGCTTTTCAGTGCATCCATGAATCATCTGCTTTCAGTGGAGTGATATTTTAGAATCGCCCACTCAAGTTGACACCAATTCTGAATGGCAAGGTCTCACCCTTCTTATGAAGATAAATTCCATTGTCCTTAGTCTCTTTAATACAAGCTCAGTATCAGTGAAACTCTGCTGCTGCCTGGCATGGACAAATACAAGAGTAATATCCTTAGAAAATACTAGAAGTCATGTTAAAACTTTCCCCCCCTCCCCCATTTAAAGAAGCCCAATAAGCTATATACCTCGACTATCACTCTGCCTTCTCACGGAGCTGCCTTTGCAGATCTAAGACTTAAAATTATTTGTTTCAATATTCTGTAAAGCCCAGTTAAAATCTACCAAGAATCTTTTATCCTTTCATCTATATATTAGGGAGAGTACTAGTATATACTTCATATTTATTTAAAGATTAAAACAAGGAATGAGAAACATTAAGAGTAGCTCAGTAAATTATGTTGTACTTATTGAACTTCAATACATATTAGCATTATTCCTTCAATTTTTTATAACTTACCAAAACCCCCCTAAAGAACTTAACATACTTCATTCAGGGAAATATTTCAGTAAAAACATCCTCTTTTTGTGACCCTGATATTCACTTCTATTGAACAATCAAAGCTGTACAATCCATAGTACTTCCTCTTTATCTTGGCTACCAGGACTCTGTTATTTATGCTAAATTACTCTTTCTTGAATCATATAAAGATTGTTTCATTTTCTATTTAAGTATACCAACTCCTCTTTTCAAAGTAATAGGAAACAGCACATGATAGAAGCATTTTTACTAGAAGAAAGAAATCTATACAAAATAAACACAATTCATTAAGGAAAAATACATTTCTTATCCTGAGCTCTGAGTTGGGGGAAGCCATTATGATGTTAACATAAGAGAAATTGAACCCTAACCAGTCCACCATATAGCTGAATGGATGGAAAGAGTTCCCACTTCCTACATCCCCTTTTGCTATGTGACTTTTGTCAAGGACTTGAATTACAGTGTCAATAATTTTATCATAAATTGTCTCAATCCTTTTGAAAAAAGGAATACAGATACATACATATATAAACAAAAATTCTCTCTCTAGTTTTAATTTTCATTTCAACATCACAAAATGAGAATCCACTCTGATTTCCTCTGTTCAATAAATACTATATGCCAAACTTTACCATAAGCAACTGGTTTACAATAGTAAAGAGAGCAGAAAAGATCTCCCAAGAATGCTACCCTACATCAGATCCTTCCTTTCCAGTTGGGATACATCAATTAGCTAGGGTTATACCAAAGGTTGATCCTCTTAATCTTGTGAGTGGTCAGGGTGTGGTCTGGGGATGCTGGAGCATCTAACTCCCAAGTCACACATACAGTTTTGTAGATATTTCTACTTGGAGTTTAATAGGCATGCAAACCTCTAGTCCAGTTACCCCATATGCCATTCAAATATAGTCCATCCTCACTGTTCACTGATTCTATAATTGTAAATTCTATACATGTACCTACTCACTGAAATTTCTAATACCAGAATCAATACTCACAGCTTTTCATGGTCATACAGACATACAGAGAGTAGAGAAAACACAACACAAACATTTCAGACTGAGGTTGAATAAAGTAATAGTCCATTTTCTTATTTCAGCTTAGTGCAACCAGGTGTCCTTTCTGTGGTCTATTTAAGTGTCACATCTTTCACATTTCTGTGCCTTTGTTAGTAATTTATCAATGTCGTCCCCCAGCATGGCACCAAAATCCTGATATTCCTAACTGCAATATGCTTTACAGAAGGAAAAAAGTGTATTAGAAAAGCTTCACTTGGGCATGAGTTTTCTAGTGCTGCTAGTGGTGAGCTCAACATCATGAATCAACAACATGAATTAAATAAAGGATCTTTAAACAGAAATACACACGAAACAAGATAATGTATTAATGAGTTGAAGAGAGTATTGTGACCAGAGTCTCATAGGAACCTAACATTGTATTTTCTGTAGGAGCAATGAATCTGCATTAACTAATTTAGTGTCCACAGTGACTTTATATGACATAACTACCATGATTAATGAGAATCAACTTATTTTTTAAATGTGTGATCACGCAAACAAGCTTGTGATGTATTCTTTGAGATGAAAGAATACAACAAGGGGGAAGAAAGCATTATTAAACAGTGATTTTGAATGTTAAATCTCATGAGGAAAATAAAACAAAGTAAACAAAGGAGGTGACTGGGAGGAAGAGGACCACTTAAGATTAGATGGTCAGGGGCTGCCCTGGAGGCCAGTGGTTAAGAATCACCTTGCAATGCAGGAGATGTGGATTTGATCACTGGTCGGAGATCCAAGGTCCTTTGTGCCACAAAGCAACTGACCCATGTCCCACAACTAGAGAGTGCGCGCCTCAAAATGAAAGATCTCACATGAAGCAATGAAGATCATGCATGCTGCAATAAGACCCAATGCAGCCAAATAAACAAATATTTGAAAAAGTTAGATAGAAAAGTCTCTTGGATGAGGTAATATTTGTGCTGATCCCTGAATATCTAGAAGAAGCTAGCAATAAAAAAGATGGTGAAAATAGGCAGAGGAATTCACACAGAGATAGTAAACATAAGAACCTTGAAGATAGTCTAGTCTTGGCAAATTCCAATTAGCATGGCTGGAGCACACCTTAGGGATGTGGGTGGGGGAGCGGGGAGAAGTTAAGGGCAGAAGGCAGGGGCTAGATCGTAGAACTATGGGGCCATGGTAAGAAGTTCGTATTTTAAGAACAAACAGAAGTCATTTCAGAACTCTAGGCAGGCAATGATATGACCTGATAAACTTGTCTATGTATATATTTATATATATTTATAATATATAGGACTAAGCGCAGGCGGCTGTGGGAGCCGGAGGAGCTACCCCACGTCCGAGGTCAGGGGCAGCGGCCTTGAGTGCCAGGCTGCGAAGGCGCAGGAACGGCCGAGAGAGCTACCCTGGGTCTGAGGTCAGGGGCGGCGGCCAAGAGGAGCTACCGTGCGTCTGAGGTCAGTGGCGGCCGGGAGAAGCTATCCCGTGTCTGAGGTCAGGGTGGCCGGGAGGAGACACCCCGCATCCGAGGTCAGTGGCGGCCGGGAGGAGCCACCCACGCCCGAGGCCAGGGACGGTGACCCAGAGGAGCCACCCGAGCCTGACGCCAGAGGCAGCATCTGGGAGAAGCCACCCACGCCCGAGGCCAGGGCCAGGGGCCTGGAGGAACAACCTGAGGAGTGGTGGCTGCACAGGCGCAGGAGGGCCTAGAGGAGCCATCCCACGTTGAAGGTCAGGAACGGCGGCAGTAAGGAGATACTGCTTGTCCAAGGTAAGGAGCAGTGGCTGTGCTTTGCTGGAGCAGCCATGAAAAGATACCCCACGCCCAAGGTAAGAGAAACCCAAGTAAGATGGTAGGTGTTACAAGAGGGCATCAGAGGGGAGACACATTGAAACCATACTCACAGAAAACTAGTCAATCTAATCACACTAGGATCACAGCCTTGTCTAACTCAATGAAACCAAACCATGCCTGCAGGGCAACCCAAGATGGGCGGGTCATGGTGGAGAGGTCTGACAGAACTTGGTCCACTGGAGAAGGGAATGGCAAGCCACTTCAATATTCTTGCCTTGGGAACCCCATGAACAGTATGAAAAGGCAAAATGATAGGATACCAAAAGAGGAACTGCCCAGGTCATTCAGTTCAGTTCAGTCGCTCAGTCGTGTCCGACTCTTTGCGACCCCATGAATCGCAGCACGCCAGGCCTCCCTGTTCATCACCATCTCTCGGAGTTCACTCAGACTCACATCCATCGAGACAGTGATGCCATCCAG
>SJYT01023103.1:56592-72624 GCA_006410635.1 Cephalophus harveyi
GAACTGGACATGGAACAGCAGACTGGTTCCAAATAGGAAAAGGAGTACGTCAAGGCTGTATATTGTCACCCTGCTTATTTAACTTCTATGCAGAGTACATCATGAGAAATGCTGGATTGGAAGAAACACAAGCTGGAATCAAGGTTGCTGGGAGAAATATCAATAACCTCAGATATGCAGATGACACCACCCTTATGGCAGAAAGTGAAGAGGAGCTAAAAAACCTTTTGATGAAAGTGAAAGAGGAGTGAAAAAGTTGGCTTAAAACTCAATATTCAGAAAACGAAGATCATGGTATCCGGTCCCATCACTTCATGGGAAATAGATGGGGAAATAGTGGAAACAGTGGAAACAGTGTCAGACTTCATTTTTTTGGGCTCCAAAAGCACTGCAGATGGTGACTGCAGCCATGAAATTAAAAGACGCTTACTCCTTGGAAGAAAAGTTATGACCAACCTAGATAATGTATTCAAAAGCAGAGACATTACTTTCCCAACTAAGGTCCGTCTAGTCAAGGCTATGGTTTTTCCTGTGGTTGTGTATGAATGTGAGAGTTGGACTGTGAAGAAGGCTGAGCACCGAAGAATTGAAGCTTTTGAAATGTGGTGTTGGAGAAGACTCTTGAGAGTCCCTTGGACTGCAAGGAGATCCAACCAGTCCATTCTGAAGGAGATAAACCCTGGGATTTCTTTGGAAGGAATGATGCTAAAGCTGAAACTCCAGTACTTTGGCCACCTCATGTGAAGAGTTGACTCATTGGAGAAGACTCTGATGCTGGGAGGGATTGGGGGCATGAGGAGAAGGGGACGACCGAGGATGAGATGGCTGGATGGCATCACAGACTCGATGGACATGAGTCTGAGTGGGCTCCGGGAGATGGTGATGAACAGGGAGGCCTGGTGTGCTGTGATTCATGGGGTCGCAAAGAGTCAGACACGACTGAGCGACTGAACTGAACTGATTATATATGGTCTTTATATATAATATCAGTTTATCAGGCCATATATATAATTATATATATAGTATTTTATTATATATATGTGTGTGAGTGTATATGTATGTGTGTGTGTATATATATGTGTATATATTTGGCCACGGTGCATGGTTTGCAAGATCTTAGTTACCTAACAGGAACTGAACCCACACCCTTGGCAGTGAAAGCACAGAGTCTTAACCACTGGACTGCCAGTGAATTCTTCTGATTAACTTTTTTAAAAGCTCCATTTGGCAGCTATGTGAAGAACTATAGCCAGGCCAGGAAAAAAACCAAAGAGCTGGTAATCAGCTCTAGCAAGATTTAGATGAGATATGGTGGTGGCATGACTAGGACTTTTAACACTGGTAATGAAGTGATCTGAGTGGATTTAGGATGATAACAGCACTTGTGAAGGGAAAGCAAAATAACAGGAATTAAGTATGCCTTCTAGGTGTCTTGAGCCATTTGAGAGTGGTACTTGGTGGGAAGAACAGTTCTGGATGAACAAAACCCTGAATTCTGCTGGATATGGCTAGAATGCATTTTGAGATATGACCACAGAGTTCAGTAATCAAGTCAGAGTGGGTGTCCCTGGTGGCTCAGTGGTAAAGAACCTGCCTGCCAATGCAGGAGATGTGGGTTCAATCCCTGGGTCAGGAAGATCCCCTGGAGGAGGAAATGGCAACCTGCTCCAGTATTCTTGCATGGAAAATTCCAAGGACAGAGGAGGCTGGCAGGCTGCAGTCAGTGGGGTCCCAAAAGAGTCTGATATGACTTAGTAACCAAACAACAACAATCAAGTCATAACTGCAAATACAAATGTGGACATCACTGGCATACAGGAGATATTTAATTAAAGCCTTGGTATTAAATGCAATTACCTCGTAAGAGGAGCAGAGAACTGAACAGAATTCTGGATAGAACAACATCAAGGACTACTCTACAAGAAAATCAGCCAAGAAAACCAAGAACAAATCTCCACATGGAAAAAGGAAATTAAGGTTTAAAAATATCTTAATTCTCTCATAGATACCATAAGAGTCCTCAGTTCAGTTTATTTATTTATTTTTTTAATTTTTTACTTTATTTTACTTTACAATACCGTATTGGTTTTGCAATACATTGACATGAATCCATCACGGGTGTATGTAAGCTCCCAATCCTGAATCCCCCTCCCACATCCCTCCCTATATCCTCTCTCTGGATCATCCCCGTGCACCAGCCCCAAGCATCCTGTATCCTGTATCGAACATAGGCTGGTGCTTCGTTCTTACATGATAGTATACATGTTTCAATGCCATTCTCCCAAATCATCCCACCCTCTCCCTCTCCCACAGAGTCCAAAAGTCCGTTCTATACATCTGTGTCTCTTTTGCTGTCTCGCTCAGTTCAGTTTAGTCGCTCAGTCGTGTCAGACTCTGTGACCCCATGAACAGCAACATGAAGAGTCCTAGAATGATGTAAATCTGTTTATCTGTATTATGAAAGTTCTATCATAAAACAGACTGTTTTATGTTAGCATTCCTATTATCATTGTAACAATATATTGTTATTCTCATTATCATTATTTACTTAATCACTATGATATTAAGGATTAGATTCTAACAATGTAATAAATATGCTCTTAGAATTTTCCACTGGGACAGTTTTCATTATTTTCTTAAGCCAAATATATGAAATAAATGTTTTTTTATTGCAGATAAACTACTTACTGCCCTAAGTTGCTAGAGATCTTTAACTCTCAGGCAGTGAAAAGGAGCCCAGCAACTAAGGTCATTCTCAAGGATGCATCACCACAGCCCACACTCTATGTTGGTTCCTTTGTACTTGTCATTCTTAATTGTTTTTGGCAGCTGAGGTTACCTATTTCTAAATTAAGCAATAAAAATGCTGAAACATGGACACAGTTGCAGATGGACAAATACCTTGAGCCTAATGATAATTTTGTTTGTACATTATTCTTCTTCTAATTATCATCTTACAACAGAACTTGGGGGATTTTTATTCATTTAAAATCATTTGTTGTTCTAAACAATGGAAAACTAGACTCACTGCCATCAACAGCAGGCAGAGCTCAGGGCTTGACAAAGATGCACATAACACCTTCACACATCATCATTTTACTCCATGTTGAAAACAACTCAAACTTGGGCTGGATACCTTTTGGGGCAAAAAATCCCTCCCCTATGCCAACACCTTGTGTGACCTTGCTTTGCCATCCGACTCCACTCCACACTTAGCTGGACATTCACAAGCTCCACATTCTCCTTCTCATCTTTTTTTTTTTTTTTCACTTAAAATCAAAGACAATGTCTAATTTCTCCCTCTAACCACAGTACACAGCTAAGTGGTCAGTAAATTGCAGATTCTCATATGTTCAAATAAAGTGATACTTTCCATCAACAATGCCCTGCTTCCTAAAATCTCTTATGTTTTGATGCAGAACCTTATACATTTTCAACTCAATTCATTAATTTGTATTGGGGGGGACTTTTTCACCTTTTGGACACGACTGAGCGACTTTCACTTCACTTCACTTTCACCTTTAAATGGTCAGTATTTTGTAGCATCTGCTATAGACAAGACCCTAAGTTTGGAGCTGCAGTTTTTACAAAACTCTTACCCTTGAGGAACTGACAGGTTGTCTGTTGAATTATTAAGGTAATTAAAAAACATCCAAAATAATTGCCAAACATATAGATTATATTAAAGGCATCAAAGTGGTTCACAGGAAAGAGATCAGCATGTGTGGGAGTCATTAGGGAACGTTTTTTAACAAAGGCAGAATTTAAGCTAAATAAGAGTAAGACAGAAAAGAAGCGCAGGGAGTGTCTTCCTGGAATAACAAATATAAGCAAGGTAAGGGAACTGAGAATGTATCGTAAGCTAAAAGGACTAATAAGTAGAATAATTTGAGGAGGTAAAAGATCAATGTCCAAGAAGGAAAATGAAGAAGGCAAAATGAACAAGACAAGTTGGGTCTATGTCCTAGAAGTTTTTTTTTTTTTTTTTTTTAATTTTTATTGAAGTACAGTTGATGTACAATGTTGCTAACTTCAGATGTCCAGTGAAGTGAATCAGTTATACATAAAGATTGCCATTTTCTTATGCTGAAGTCCAGAATCTCTTTTAAAAGCAGCAGGGAGTGACTACAAATTTTGCATTTATTAAAGAGGGAAAAGAACAATTTGTAAGGTTTTAAGATGGCTTGCAAGAGAGGAGCTATTAATGAGGGCAGTGAATCCAGTGAGGATATGATTAATATAAGAATTAGGAATGGTTGTGAACACTTGTAGAATCTATTGTTTGATTAAATATGACTGAAGGAGAAACATGAAAGCCAGTGCTGAGGTTTCCAGCTGGGCAACTAGAACAGTGGAGACATTACTGACAGATGTAAGAAAGTCAGTTCAGATCAAAGGAAGGTTGTTTGGGAAAGAAAAGAGAATTCTAATTTAGACTTTCTGACTCTGGGGTGCTATTAAAGCACCTCAATAAAGCCATTTTTAAAAAACGTCTTTTGTAAAAAACATCTCCCAAGAAGCTAGCGATATCAAGCTGGAGATTATAACAGAAATCTTTCCAGGTTTCGTGGAAGATACAGGCAATCATTTTTGGCCTTGTATTCTGTGTATGTATGAAATAAATGCGTGCTTTTCAGCATTTAATACATTTTAATGATATTTGGAACTAATCTCTAAGATGAATCTCTATGGGTCCCTTTGAGCCGAAGAACAGTAGACAAGGACCATTACCTCAATGGATATTTACCCAGAAGATTTATAATAGCTAACAATTGAGAGGAAATGTGGTTCTGAAGAGAACACGAGTAGTGAAGACCTGGGTGTTTGCTGCACAGCCCATCAGCCCTCTCTCCTTAAGCAACTTACAAGTTGACGGGCCTTAATAGCAACATTAGGCCAGATAATCTAGAACATTACCTCAAGTTCTAATCCTTGTTTCTATCAAATTCCTTTGTACTAAAGCAACAGCATCATAAATTAAAGGAAAATTCTATATAAAAGAAAAAGAACACAGAGAAAAGAGAGAGATGAGGGTCTCTTTAAGAGCTACCTGTCCATCAAGGAAGGCTGCTTCCCTTGCATTGCTTCAGATTTGCTCAAGGAGCATTTTCTGTCTCTGTTGACTAGTTAAGGTAATTAAAGGGCTGCTTAAACATGCAGCAATATGGATAGAGTGAAAATTCTAATAGAAATAGGTAATCACATTATATTTTAATATGAGCACATTTAATGAATAAAATTTCATACATTTTTTTTCCCTTCATGTGACTGATTCTTCCAGGGAGAAGTCAATGCAGTCTATATTTTTTACTGCACTCAGAATAACCAGAGAAGGGAACCAAACTCCACTCTCACCATTTAATGTTCCTTTACATATATAACAACCTCACTGAAGCCTCAAAACAGTCAAAGATAAGTCTTACTTTGATATTAGACATTTTACAAATGAAAAAGCTGAAACTAAAATGTTAGATTAACTTACATTGCCCCTTGGTTAGTCCATGCTAGAGACAAGATTCAAATGCAGACTGTATTCCAAAAGCTCTTTCCTTTCTATACCTCTGCCATTAACCACATTTAAGGAATCAAAATTACTTCATTATAAAAATACTCCACAAAAGGCACTAGTTTAGAAAGCTAATTGTAACACCAGGCTACTTGGGAGCAAATCTTAGGTACATGACCTAACTAAGTCACCCAAACTCACTCTGTCTCAATTAAAATGTGGATAATAATGATAATGCCTCCAATGTATGGCTATTTTGAGAGTTAAATATGCTACTGTAAGAATTTACCTCCCTGTGCCTGATAGCTATTATTATGCCATTCACTGAGCTAGATGTTTTATATACATTACTATATCTAATATTTCAAAGAAGGCAATGGCACCCCACTCCAATACTCTTGCCTGGAAAATCCCATGGATGGAGGAGTCTGGAAGGCTGAAGTCCATGGGGTCTCTGAGGGTCGGACTCGACTGAGCGACTTCACTTTCACTTTTCACTTTCATGCATTGGAGAAGGAAATGGCAACCCACTCCAGTGTTCTTGCCTGGGGAATGCCGCGGATGGGGGAGCCTGGTGGGCTGCCGTCTATGGGGTCGCACAGAGTCGGACACGACTGAAGTGACTTAGCAGCATATCTAATATTTACAGCAACTGTATGAAATGAGCAGTATTATCATCCCCATCTTACTGATGAGAAAACCAAAGCTCAAAGAAACCAAAGAACTAGCCTAAGATCAGTTCAGTTCAGTTCAGTCGCTAAGTCGTTTCCGACTCTTGTGACCCCATGGACTGCAGCACGCCAGACCTCCCTGTCATCACCAACTCCCAGAGTTTATCACATCACAGTAAATTGTAGAGCTTGGATTTTAATAAATTCTCTGCAGTCCAAAGTTCCATTCCTTCTAGTAAACCATATTAAAACAAGCCTATTTGTCAAGGCAGTGAATGGTAGATGCCGCAATAGAACACCACAATTTTAGGGACTTGAGTAGAAGTTTGTTGCTTTTGTACAACCTAATACAGATCTGACACAGGACAGGTGGCCCTCCCCAAGTCTGAAGCTTTACCATATGGAACACCATGGACTCAGGATCTCCATGGCAGGATACAAAGGAGCTGGAGAATGTGCACAGTTACCAATGACTTGGCCCAGTCACACCAAAGCATCTATGTTAAATCCACTAGTCCAAACTAATCACATGGCCCAAGCTTGACTGCAAGGGAGACTTAAAAAGGGAGGAGAGCAAATGGATATTTGATGAGCTTTGTCTCTACCAAAATAAACTACTGTTTAAAGTAAGTTTGTGGATTCTTAGATGTCTTCTTTTGACAGTTTTCTATTTTGGAGAAGCACACTGTCAAAGTTTTCATGGCAAACCTACTGAAATGGATACCTATTATTTCATCTGCTCCCTTCCCTCCCTGGAAATTTTCACACAACCTGTAAGAAAATCTGTTTCTGCCCAATCACAGTTTATATGTGTGAACTTCTCCAGCTGTCAGAAGCCATGAGGACTGAGCCACTCTAGTGGGAGGGAAATAAGGGGACTAAGATAAAACAAACAAACAAACAAAATCATGAGACAGAAACAGTACTACCAGTATCTAAGGCCCTATTTCCAGCCATTCCTGAAGCCAGGGCAAATTAACAGTCAGCATAGCCTTAACCAAGAGCTGCCAGCTAAAATCAGTATTCATACTGACTGGTCTGTATCTGTGCAACTCAGCTTATTAATTATTTTTAACATTAACCCTACTTGGGGCCAACTTACAGTCTCCCTCTGCTCTTAGGAAGATTCCTTGACCAAACTTCTTTTGCCTTTTAGCTTGAATTGGATTACTCTTATCTCCAACCAAAATATCTAACTGATTCATTGAATAAATACATATTGAGCACTTACAATGGAATAGACAATGCTCTTAGTGCTGAGGAGAGAGTGGTACACAAAATAGACAGATGGCTGCTATTGAATGGAACTTACAGAAAAGCCTGATTTTTATGACAACAGTCACAAATCCAGTCTATACCATGGAAAGCGATTTCAGCCTATTCCTCAGTATTTGAGATACAATAATAGAATTTAGTGTTGAATAACTGAATGTATCAAGTGTTCATTCTTGAACTCTTACTATATAATGAAGCTTAAGAAACAAGGAGGAAGCGGATTCTTAAGTGGGTTTGGTTAAGCAAAATAAGAGCCAGGTAGTGATCGAAAGAACAGAGCAACTGTGTCACACACACAGAAAAAGAAAAATACAACCCCTCAATGAAAAGCAAAATATAATATCCCATAGTTCTCTAGAACTTTGGTAGTAAAATATTTATATTCCTTCTTAATAAGCAGCAAGTCTTCAGTTATTATTGCCAGCACTGGTCTAAAATCCCAAGTGAGGTGAAACACCCTCTGTCATGTCTGACTCTTTGCAACCCCATGGACTATACAGTCTATGGAATTCTCCAGGCCAGAATACTGAAGTGGATTCCCTTCTCCAGGGGATCTTCCCAACCCAGGGATCACACCCCACTCTCCCACACTGCAGGTGGATTCTTTACCATATGAGCCATAAGGAAAGTCCAAAATCCCAAAGGGGGACTCGAGAAACAATACTAGTCATAGACTCCTCCATCCTACAGCATTTGTTTTTTTTTAATAACAAAGCAATAAAATGTTCCTAAGTAGTCTGGCTAAGATGCTCAGGAGTGAAAAAGCTTATAAAAAAATACATATTTTCTCAAGTAGAGCCTTTTCTTACATCTTTAAATATAAATTTAATAACTACCTGTTAAAACTGTATGTGTAAATATAAAGAAGCCCTTTGAGATGTGGAGATGCAAAAACTTAAGTCAGCAGTTGAAGGATATGTCAGTTCAACTATAGATAAAATAATATTTTGCCACATTTAAAATTCAGTTAAATATCATGTTCCAAAATATTTTTGATGCATTTTCCCCTGGGGAAAAAAAAAAAAAAAAAAACTCAGTATCTTTTTTTTTTCAAGCTATAAAGCTTTAGAGGTTCTAAAAAATAAAAATATTTCTTGGGCAAATGTTTTATGCATTTTTAAATTATACAGGCCTTAATGAATAAGAAAGACATGAATCCAATCTTTGCTAAATTATATGTTCCTTCAAAAATGATGGTGACGACACTAGATAAACATTTCTAAAATTAAAGTATCCAGTACTTAATGAATCCTAAGTTTATGGTTCATCTCTAGGATTAATGACAGGCCAGGATTTTTACCTTCTTTTCACTCAGCCACAAAGGTTGAGTTTATAAGTTCTTATTTTTGTGCCAAGGGATTCACATTTGGAAAATTTCTTTTCGCTGTGCTGGAGTATCTTGTCTTAAACTGTCATTATACACCACTCATCACCATCAACAGCAGCTGTTACAGCACCAGCTGCTCCTGCCTCAGAGAAAAATTCTCTAGCTTCCAGGTTTAGATGCTGACCATCCTATCACTTCTGTACTACTTATTAGGCTGTCAGTGTGGTTAGTAATGAGCATTTCCAGCAGGATTTTAAATAATAATATCCTTTTATTTCATAAGTAAGAGCTGGGATGATAGCTCCATGAGTTCCTCAGCTACTCTCTCCCATCACCTGCTGCGTCTCTCTCTCCCCCATCCCTTAGCCAAAGCCCCCATTCTGTTAGTCCAAGATGACTGCCCAAATTCCACATACCATATCGTAACCCAGGTGAGAGATGGCCTGCCTCTTTAAGATTTTCTAAATGTCACCCACAATACTTTCATTTAAACTCAGTGGCAGGACTTCCCCAGTGGGTCAGTGGTGAAGACTTTGCTTTCGAATGCAGGGGGTGCTTGTTCCATCCCTGATGGGGGAACTAAGATCCCACAATCCTCATAGCCCCAAATCCAAACATTAATAAAATAGAAGGAACACTGTAACAAATTCAATAAACACTATAAAATGTTCCACATTGAAAAAAAAAAAAAACTTTAAAAAAATAATAAAAATTAAAACTCATTGACTAAAACTTTGTCACATGACAGAGCCCTGATTGCAGCACAAAATGGGACAGGCAGATTTTTACTTCATGGACAATATGCTCAACTGAAAATAGAGGTTATTTCTAAGGAGGAAATGAAGAACAGATAATAGGAAGTAGCTAGAACATCTAACAGACATTTGTATAAAACTTTATACTTGATCACACATAAAGAAGAGCATACATTACTTGCATTTTATTCATAGAATCTGAACCAAGCTAAAGGAAAATTTGTACAGTGGGGACCTGGTTGTACAGTTTTCTGGTTGGATACCTGGCTGGAAATCCATGTGCAGAGAAATCTGGTCCACAACAAAACAGTGGGAAATAAAAGAGGCAGAGATAAAACAGGGGTAACCTCACTTTTCCTTGAGCTAATTTAGTGTGCTTCTGTTCTCACCACCAAAAGGACACTGAGAAGAATAGGCTTCCAGAAACACAAAAATAGGGAGAAAGAGAGCTAATGTTTTGAACAATTGTTTTGTATCTGATACTATGTCACTATATTATGCCTTAAACCTTATAGAAAGGTTTAAGTAGGTTGCACCTACTGAGTCATTCATCAGCAAAGCAACAGATGTAGGCAGGTGACCTATTTCCAATGGCAAGGAAATCAATTTCTTTATGTTCAGTTTCCATGCCAGCATAATGAGGAGAAATCCTCCTGACCCACACCAACCCCTAACAAGCATTTTGTCCCATCCAGATCAATAATGTCTGGGCTGTGTAGCCAAAGTGATTTTTTCACTCAATACTTGCTCCCAACCAATCCCTCTTGCTCTTGTCCTCTTTCAATGAGCCTAGAAACCTAAATGGTTAATTTTGCTTTCACCCAAAGGAAGTCACATGACAGTCCTGGATAGTCCTATAAATGAATATCTTTGGGAAGGGCTTCTCTTCTTGGCTGAAAAATAAATAAGTCCATTGGAAAATAATAAGTTTGGCTCTTCTGCACTCTACCTTTCCAGATCCTTAATGCAAGACCCACAGGTACTGAAGCCATGAAATTAAAAGATACTTGTTCCTTGTAAGAAAAGCTATGACAAACCTAGACAGTGTATTAAAAAGCAGAGACATCACTTTGCCAACAAAAGTCCATAGTCAAAGTTGTGGGTTTTCCAGTAGTCATATACAGACATGAGGTGAAACATAAAGAAGGCTGAGAGCTGAAGAAATGATGCTTTCAAATTTTGGTGCTGGAGAAGACTCCTGAGTGTCCCTTGAACAGCAAGGAGATCAAATCAGTCAGTTTTACAGGAATCAGCCCTGAATAGTCATTGGAAAAAGTAATGCTGAAGCTGAAGTTCCAATACTTCAGCTACCTGGGGTGAAGAGCCAACTCATTGGAAAAGACCTTGATAAGGGGAAAGATCTGAGGCCAGGAGAAGAAAGAGTAACAGAGATGTAACAAGATGGCTGGATGGCACCATCAACTCAAAGGACATGAATCTAAGCAAACTCCAGGAGACAGTGAAGAACAGGGAAGCCTGGCATGCTGCAGTCCATGGAGCTGTGACAAGTCAGAAACAACTTGGCTACTGAACAAAAACAATAGATTCAGCAGTCATTTTGAAACCATGAGGGAAAAGTCACCCACTTAGAATATCTAAAAGGAAGGATAGATAATAACTAGGTTCCCAAAGGAATTTTGAGTAACTGAGCCTAACTTTGACTATTTTGGAATTCTTATTACTTGAAAAAAATATTCAATATTCAAGTCACTTTTTTGTTGGTAATCTTTTTTTGCTGCTCACAGGTTAATACTTTATTAAATGAAGATGTGGCTTCTAAAGTTCTTCTGGCTATGATGTTAACCCCAGGATCTAGCAAGATCATTGTACTCTGTTCCAGAGACTGCTTCTCCATGTTACCGCCCCTTTCCCAAGCTATCTTCAAGCTTCTTCTGCCTCCCCATTGCTGCCTTCACCGCACTGACCACAATCAGAGTTGCCATGGACTGACAGCTTGTTCTGGCTTCAAAAAGCAGACTTTTCACCAAGAAGGTTATTACTCACACACTGTCTTTTGTTGTTGTTTTAGTCGTTAAGTCATGTCCAACTCTTATGAACTCACAGACTGTAGCTTGCCAGGTTCCTCTGTTCGTGGGATTTCCAAGGCAAGAATACTGGAGTGGATTGCCATTTCCTCTTCCAGGGTATCTTCCCAACCCAGAATCGAACCTGTGTCTTCTGCATTGGCAGGCGAATTCTTTACCACTGAGCCAGCCAGGAAGCCTTTCATACACAGACTAGACATGTTCAAAAGCATATCTTCAACTCTCCTGAAACTGGATCGCTTATCACTTCTTTCCTTTTCTGTATGGATCAGAAAACTAGACACATGTCTACTATTTTTTTTATGATTCCATCCATATGAGGGCTGCCTTTTCCTTCACCACTCAAAGTAGTTGCCATTCCTATGGAAATTCACTCATGCACAAGAGCTAGATATTTAGAGATGCTACTTCCATCTTTGTTTTGAGGTCATCTTTAAATATAAAATTGACAGCTTAATTCCACAACAATCTCATAGGATTTTAATGACTAGTTTCACTTTGAAAAGAATAACATGCCTAATTTCAAGCAGCTATTAACTGGAAGACAGGATTAAATGCCATCTATGACCCCCAAAGCTTTATTTTCCACTTTCTTTTCCTTCGTTCACTGGCTGGCATACTGTTTCTGCTTCTAACTAAATTACAGCTGGAAGGAATAAAAAGGGAAAAGCTAAATGACTTTTAATACAGCAAATAAGTGCCAAATGAGTGATACAGACAATAAGTTACCCTAGGAACTCAGAGGAAGAATAAATGTCAAAAGGAAGATTGTTTCAATACTTAACAATCACTAATAAGATGAGTCATAATTACTTTCCTAAATAAGATTCCAGCTGTTTGTCATAGCTCATGTTGTCCTCAGTGTGGTTCTCAAGCAAGTGAAATAGTCAAAGAATGAACAAATTATTCAACCCTTTTCAGGCCATTTGAGACTGATTTGCAGGAGAGATAATCCAAGCTGCAAAAACCCAAAAGAGAGGAAGCAGAGTTGATGAACAAATTGGAATGCTCCTCAGTGATTTTTCACCTGTTGCTATTCGTTTACCATCCATCCCAATGTGGCTTGTGTTGTATTTTACAATAAAGAGGTCTGGAATTTGTGACAGCATGTTTTGCAGAATGAGCAACAGTTAATGAATAAAGTGGATAGTTAGGAATTACATTTGCTTAGGAGAAATTATCTTCCAGTGTGAAGAGCTGTGTATAGGATATTAGATTTCTTTGTTCTCTCATTTAATAAATTTTGTCTTTTATGTGAGACACTGTGCTAAGATCTGGACATTCAAAAGCAACTGAGACAATCTTTTTTTTTAAGTTTTAAAAAATGAAGGGGGTAGGTAGAGAGAAATGAAGGAGGGAAAAGAGAAGAGACATAGAGAGGAAAGGAGAAAAGAGGGAAAGGGAGATAGAAAGAAAGAAGAAAACATTCAATATGAAACAAATATGAATGAACAGTCAATTCTATCCATGTGTTTTTTTATTGGTGGAGAAAGGATTAATTTATTCATTTATTTATTCAATGATAATTATTAAAAATCAGGGCTAGAGGTATTGTCTCAATGTTATGTGGCAGCCTGGATGGGCGGGAGAGTATGGGGAAGAATGGATACCTGTATATGTATGGCTGAGTCCCTCGCAGTTCACCCAAAACTATCATGACATTGTTAATAGACTCTATATACCCTAATACAAAATAAAAAGTTAAAACAAAAAAGTTAGATAAGATTTCTGTCCTAGAGGAGTTTATGGTCCAGCAGAAGCGGAAAGAAGTCAGGAATGCCTTCATGGTCAGCTGTTATTTTCCTGTTTTTCTTTTTTTTCCATGTGCTATATTTTATCTTACCACATCACAATTATCTGGGCTTCATTTATTTAATATGTAAAAGAAGCAGCTCTCTCTGTCTTTTCAAGCTTGCCAGGTTTTTAAAATATCAAAAGAAAGTGTTTTGAAATAAATTTTTAATTGTAAAAACATTTTACAAATAGAAATGAATTTTTTCCACTTGACTATTCTTCACCCAGTGGAATTTAGTATTGAACAAGAAAATTATACATTAGCAAAGGTGAGTTCAGCACTGTAAACTCACTGCCAACACTCAGAAAACCAAAGAATAAATGTGAAAAGCAAGCTTTTCTAGCTTTTGGATGATGGCAGTTCATCTTCAAAACCATTGCTGTAACATCTCGAAGCAAAAAATACCCATCATGACATCCATACAATAAGCCATCTGCTCACTTAGCTATATATATATATATATGTGACTACATGAAGGTTTATCTTCAAACATCCTAAAAATATACTCCATTTGGCTTGAAATGTGGTAGCTGTTCCAAAGCACATAGAAAAGACTATTAAAATGGTACACTTCTATGACTAGACACATCAACTTCCTAGAAGATTTACCATCTAAAGACTAAAGAACCATGATCTTTAGGATAAATTCCATCTCCTGCAAAAAAAAAAATAGAAAGTTTTGAAATTTTGTTTTAATTTCCCACTGTACACACAGTGCAATTTATTTCTTATTAGATTGCCTAAACTTTACTCTGAAGCCTCTCTAATATAGGGAACTTCCATTCCTGGAACATTTGCAGGAAAGCATGCAAACACTCTTACTCACAAGCATATAAGCAGATCTAGTGCCTCTTTAAATCAGCTCAGCTAAAAGTAATATCATCATCACATCTACTCATACAGGAACTTGAAAAACTCAGAAAGTTAACACTTTTGAGTAAAAGTCATTTCTAATAGTTGAAGGCTATAGGTCTTTATTTTGCTCAAACTACCACACAACTGCACTCATCTCACACGCTAGCAAAGTAATGCTCAAAATTCTCCAAGTCAGGTTTCAACAGTACATGAATCATAAACTTCCAGATGTTGAAACTGGATTTAGAAAAGGCAGAGGAACCAGAGATCAAATTGCCGATATCCGTTGGATCACTGAAAAAGCAAGAGAGTTCCAGAAAAAAATATCTATTTCTGCTTATTGACTATGCCAAAGCCTTTGACTGTGTGGATCAAAACAACCTGTGGAAAATTCTTCAAGAGATAGGAATACCAGACCACCTTCCCTGCCTCTTGAGAAATCTGTATGCAGGTCAAGAATCAACAGTTAGAACTGGATATGGAACAATGGACAGGTTCCAAATTGGGAAAGGAGTCCGTCAAGGCTGTATATTGTCACCCTGCTTATTTAACTTCTATGCAGAGGACATCATGAGAAATGCTGTACTGGATGAAGCACAAGCTGGAGTCAAGATTGCCAGGAGAATTATCAATAACCTCAGATATGCAGATGACACCACCCTTATGGCAGACAATGAAGAACAACTAAAGAGCCTCTTGATGAAAGTGAAAGAGGAGAATAAAAAAGTTGGCTTAAAACTCAACATTCAGAAACCAAAGATCCAGTCCCATCACTTCATGGCAAATAGGGAAAAAATGGAAACAGAGATTTTGTTTTGGGGGGCTCCAAATCACTGCAGATGGTGACTGCAGCCATGAAGTTCAAAGGCGCTTACTCCATGGAAGAAAATTTATGACCATCAGCATATTAAAAAGCAGATATTACTTTGCTAACAAAAGTCCATCTAGTCAAGGCTATAGTTTTTCCAGTAGTCATGTATGAATATGAGAGTTGGACTATAAAGAAAGCTGAGCACCAAAAAATTGATGCCTTTGAACTGTGGTGTTGAAGAAGACTCTTGAGAGTCCATTGGACTGCAAGGAGATCAAGCCAGTCCATCCTAAAGGAAATCAGTCCTGAATACTCATTGGAAGGACTGATGCTGAAGCTGAAACTCCAATATTTGACCACCTGATGCAAATAACTGACTCACTGGAACAGAACCTAATGCTGGGAAAGACTGAAGGCAGGAGTAGAAGAGGACAACAGAGGATGAGATGTTTGCATGGCATCACCAACTCAATGGACATGAGCTTGAGCAAGCTCCAAGAGTTGGTAAAGGATAGGGAAGACTGACGTGATGCTGTCCATGGGGTTGCAAAGAGTCAGACACGACTGAGTGAATGAACTGAAGAGGCCTTTATTAATTTATTAATTTTTATTTTATATTGGAGTATAGTTGGTTTACAAAGTTTTGTTAGTTTCAGGTATATAGCAAAGTTATTTGGTTATATATATATACATATATCCATTCTGGTTTTTTTGATGTTTTCCCATATAGATTATTATAGAATATTGAATAGAGTTCCCTTTGCAATACAGTAGGTACTGGTTTATTATTTCATATATAGTAGTGTGTGTGTATGTTAAAGGAATTTAATTTTTTTCTCTCCCTAATCAAGATTGCCGGGAGAAATATCAATAACCTCAGATCTGCAGATGACACCACCCTTATGGCAGAAAGTGAAGAGGAGCTAAAAAGCCTCTTGATGAAAGTGAAAGAGGAGAGTGAAAAAGTTGGCTTAAAGCTCAACATTCAGAAA
>SJYT01023103.1:72828-119687 GCA_006410635.1 Cephalophus harveyi
AGATCAACCCTGGGATTTCTTTGGAAGGAATGATGCTAAAGCTGAAACTCCAGTACTTTGGCCACCTCATGCGAAGAGTTGACTCATTGGAAAAGACTCTGATGCTGGGAGGGATTGGGGGCAGGAGGAGAAGGGGATGACCGAGGATGAGATGGCTGGATGGCATCACAGACTCGATGGACATGAGTCTGAGTGAACTCCGAGAGATGGTGAACAGGGAGGCCTGGCGTGCTGCGATTCATGGGGTCACAAAGAGTCGGACATGACTGAGCGACTGAACTAACTAAACTAATATGGGTACAGAGGAATTCTGCCACGTAAGTGCCATATGGTAAGTTACTCATCTCTGAGACTTATGACATCACCCATAAAATCTGCTTCAGGGTATAATTGCCATTTTTCTGACTGAGGCACCTTTCCTCACTCTTCTCAGCTTCTTACTCTCACCCACTGGTAAATTTAAAGCTGGGATAGCAATACATGGCTTTCCAGGTAAGGGAAGAGTAGGTAGTAAAAGGTGGGGTGCATATCACGCTCTGAAGGAAGTTATGGGAAAAGACAGGAGGAATTCAATACAGAGACTGACAGTCAACAACTTTCTATTGTCAAGAGAGAGATGAAGACTAATCATGTCCATCATGGAAGAAAGGAGTAACTGCAACTGCAAGAAAAGGAGTGAGGAATGCAGGTATGCAATAAGTAGCTCGATACAGGAAACAAGTAGAAAAGTCCTAATTGATCCTGTTACTAAGGCTTTGACTCCTAGCCCTTAACTTAGGCACTTCTTACCCACATGTGGGAAGCATATAAAAAAAGAAGTTGAAGTCAATAAGAAGGAAAACACTGCAGCAAGAAGTAAGAGAAATCTATTTTTAATGGTTTGTCTTCAACATACTTCTGTTCATCTTTGATTATGTGTTTGAGTCTACTGTTATACTACAGGTAACCTTGAAGGCAATAGCTATACATACGCTTTACAATTCATTCAACAAATATATTTATTCATAGGATTGCAATAGGATGTGTACCAAAATACACAAGAGTGTCTCACCTATGGAGATGCTTAGAATCTAATGAGGGAGATATTACTCTCTCAAATATTTCAAAGTGAGCAAAAATAAGAAACCGCAATGCTGTAAGAATTCAAAAGTGACAGAGCACACATCCCAGCCGAGATACTAGGATGCCTCATGGAGACAGAACTCAAACTAAACCATAATGGATGAGTACAATTTCAATAGAAATGAAGAAGAATAAAAGAGTGTGCAAAGGAAGAAAAGTCAAAAACTCCAAGAATTAGTTTTTTTTTCATTAGTACAGAATAAGCAAAGCTCCTTAAAGGAGAAACTGGAAGGTGAGGCTGAAAATCAAGGTACCTAACAAACTCAATTAAAATAAAAGGTCTGTTTCTGATTAAAACAGTGAAGAGCTTAGCATAGGTCTAAATGTGAATTGGTGCAGATCAATTCCCTAATTCCACTATAATTAGAACAGGTCTGTGGAGTTTATTAAACACAAACCATGACATGGACATAACTTCAGATATTTAGAAAAAATGTGTTTTCACCACACTGCTGGCAAAAATGATTTCACATACAATTTCTTATATGTATGATTTTGGAGCCCAGAAAAATAAAATCAGCCACTGTTTCCCCAATTATTTGCCATGAAGTGACGGGACTGGATATTGCTAAAATGTTTCCCAAAAATATATTTATCAAAATAGAGAGGTGATACTAATCTGATTTGTAACACAGGGATTTACAACAGATTCATTTCTCGGATATTCACACATAGAAATTTAACGATGTGAGCATTTGGCATTAAATTCTTTGTCACCCAATTTTTATGTTGCAAGAAATTTAAAAGTCTTTATCAACTGGTTTTGAAAAGAAATTTATGTTAAGGTTGATTGCCAAACAACAAAAAAGTAAGTAGATACAGCAGAAAAACAAGATGGTTTGCAGACAGCCTTGGGAAAAAGAAAACTTTACATCCTGGATCCCAGCATCAGGTAAAAGATGTGAGAATAGTAATAATAAAGCCAGAGGACTCCATTCTGCCACATTTGCATGAAATTAGGAAAAACGTGGGCAAAATCCAGGAGATAGTGAAGGACAGGGAGGCCTGACGTGCTGCAATCCATGGGGTTGCAAAGAGTCAGACAGGACTTAGCAACTGAACAACAGGAAAAACAGAACTAAAAAATTCAGACAACTTTGTGGTGTAGGAAGAACCTTTGAGAGATTCTCTTGGTTAAATCTGGAAAGTTTGTCTAATCAGGATAAACAGAATACAATTTTTCCATAAGTTTTCAAGTGATATGGATTTTATTCCCACATTTCAAGCATTTGGAATTCCTCTCATTTTCTGAGACAATGATGAGTTCCAAAAGGCATAAGTCGATAATGTAAAGTCACAATCATCCTTCACTACTTTATTAGGGTCAAGATAAAATTGTGCCCAATGAATAAGACAAATAAAACCATAGAGCAATATAGCAGTCAGAATGAAGTTAAATACTGAAGTTTTCCTCTATGTAGAATGTTATTTTATAGTTGTATAAGCTAATTTGTATAATAATATACAATATAATTACATTATTATTACAATATAAGTATAATAATAATCAGATATGCAAATGACACCACCCTTATGGCAGAAATTGAAGAACTAAAGAGCCTCTTGATGAAAGTGAAAGAGGAGAGTGGAAAAGTTGGCTTAAAACTCAACATTCAGAAAACTAAGATCACGGCATCCAGTCCCATCACTTCGTGGTAAAAAAATTGGGGAAACAGTGGCTGACTTTATTTTTCTGGGCTCCAAAATCACTGCAGATGGTGACTGCAGCCATGACATTAAAAGACGCTTACTCCTTGGAAGGAAAGTTATGACCAACCTAGACAGCATATTAAAAAGCAGAGATATTACTTTGTCAACAAAGGTCCATCTAGTCAAGGCTATGGTTTTTCCAGTAGTCATGTATAAATGTGAGAGTTGGACTATAAAGAAAGCTGAGCACTGAAGAATTAATGCTTTTGAACTGTAGTGTTGGAGAAGACTCTTGAGAGTCCCTTGGACTGCAAGGAGATCCAACCAGTCCATCCTAAAGTAGATCAGTCCTGGGTGTTCATTGGAAGGACTGATGCTGAACCTGAAACTCCAATACTCTGGCCACCTCATGCGAAGAGCTGACTCATTTGAAAAGACCCTGATGCTGGGAAAGATTGAGGGAAGGAGGAGAAGGGGACGACAGAGGATGAGTTGGCTGGATGGCATCACTGACTCAATAGATATGGGTTTGGGTGGACTTTGGGAGTTGGTGATGGACAGGGAGGCCTGGTGTGCTGCGGTTCATGGAGTCACAAAGAGGCGGACACAACTGAGCAACTGAACTGAACTGAACCTAATTTGAGTTATTTGGAATTACTAATTTATCTTTTTTCCCAAAACTAATCTGTCACAGCAATATCAGTGTTTAACATTTATCTTCTTTGTTATAAAATATACCCTGAAGGGTAATTTTTTGAAGTTATTATGGAAGGATAATCTATTGCGCTATTATTGTGTTTAATTCTCCCTGTATCTTTCCTTCTCTTACATTTTTAAAAAATGGCTGGGTTTGAACTCTAGTTGCCAGAAGAATTTCCTTTTTTTTTTTTTTTTTTTTTTTCTGGAAATCTGGGTGTTTTAAGGGAAGTATGCCAGATAATCACAGAGAGGGGGTGCTGCTGCTGGTAAGTCGCTTCAGTTGTGTCCAACTCTGTGCAACCCCATAGAAAGCAGCCCACCAGTCTCCTCTGTCCACAGGATTCTCTAGGCAAGAATACTGAAGTGGGTTGCCATTTCCTTCTCCACAGAGAGGGGAGAAAGACAGAAAAGCTCCTGAGGTGAGGAACAATATTAGGTATTAGTCCCTAGATTAGAGAGAGCAGACAGATTTGAAAGTATCACTACCAAATATTTGTGCTTTCCCAGAAATGAGAACTGACCATATTTTGAAAGGAAATATTTGCTCAGTAAATCTAGGGAAGCTGGATGCTATGTATCAAGGCCCTCAGCCTCAGGAAAGATTTTCAGCAAGAAACTCTGTGGGCCTAGATACTATCACCACCAAATACATGAGAACTGAAATACCTCACTCTGAATTAGACAGTTCCAATGATCTCTGTTCGTTTCCAAGGCCAACCATTCAATATCATGGTAATCCAAGCCTATGCCCCAACCATTAATGCTGAAGAAGCTGAAGTTGAACAGTTCTATGAAGACCTACAAGATCTTTTAGAACTAACACCCAGAAAAGATGTCCTTTACATTATAGGGGACTGGAATGCAAAAGTAGGAAGTCAAGAAACACCTGAGTAACAGGCAAATTTGGCCTTGGAATATGGAATGAAGCAGGACAACAGCTAATAGAGTTTTGCCAAGTGAATGCACTGGTCATAGCAAACACCCTCTTCCAACTCCACAAGAGAAGACTCTACAGATGGACATCACCAGATGGTCAACACCAAAATCAGATTGATTATATTCTCTGCAGCCAAAGATGGAGAAGCTCTATACAGTCAGCAAAAACAAGACCGGGAGCTGACTGTGGCTCAGATCATGAACTCCTTATTGCCAAATTCAGACTTAAATTGAAGAAAGTAGTGAAAACCACTAGACCATTCAGATATGACCTAAATCAAATCCCTTGTGATTATACAGTGGAAGTGAGAAATAGATTTAAGGGACTAGATTTGATAGACAGAGTGTCTGATGAACTATGGACAGAGGTTCGTGACATTGTACAGTAGACAGGGATCAAGACCATCCCCATGGAAAAGAAATGCAAAAAAGACAGGAGGCCTTAAATAGCTGTGAAAAGAAGAGAAGCAAAAAGCAAAGGAGAAAAGGAAAAATATAAGCATCTGAATGCAGAGTTCCAAAGAATAGCAAGGAGAGATAAGAAAGCCTTCCTCAGGGATCAATGCAAAGAAATAGAGGAAAACAACAGAATGGGAAAGACTAGAGATCTCTTCAAGAAAATTAGAGATACCAAGGGAAAATTTCATGCAAAGATGGGCTCAAAAAAGGACAGAAATGGTATGGACCTAACAGAAGAAGAAGATATTAAGAAGAGGTGGCAGGAATACATAGAAGAACTGTACAAAAAGGAGTTTCATGACCAAGATAATCATGATGGTGTGATCACTCACCTAGAGCCAGACATCCTGGAATGTGAAGTCAAGTGGGCCTTAAAAAGCATCACTACGAACAAAGCTAGTGGAGGTCATGGAATTCCAGTTGAGCTGTTTCAAATCCTGAAAGATGATGCTGTGAAAGTGCTGCACTCAATCTGCCAGCAAATTTGGAAAACTCAGCAGTGGCCACAGGACTGGAAAAGGTCAGTTTTCATTCCAATCCCCAAGAAAGGCAATGCCAAAGAATGCTCAAACTACTGCACAATTGCACTCATCTCACATGCTAGTAAAGTAATGCTCAAAATTCTCCAAGCCAGGCTTCAGTAATACGTGAACCGTGAACTTCCAGATGTTCAAGCTGGTTTTAGAAAAGGCAGAGGAACCAGAGATCAAATTGCCAACATCTGCTGGATCATGGAAAAGGCAAGAGAGTTCCAGAAAAACATCTATTTCTGCTTTACTGACTATGCCAAAGCCTTTGACTGTGGAAATTGTGGAAAATTCTGAAAGAAATGGGAATACCAGACTACCTGACCTGCCTCTTGAGAAACCTATATGCAGGCCAGGAAGCAACAGTTAGAACTGGACATGGAACAACAGACTGGTTCCAAATAGGAAAAGGAGTACATCAAGGCTATATATTGTCACCCTGTTTATTTATCTTATATACAAAGTACATCATGAGAAACGCTGGGCTCGTTAAAGCACAAGCTGGAATCAAGGGTTCCGGGAGAAATATCAATAACCTCAGATATGCAGATGACACCACCCTATGGCAGAAAGTGAAGAGGAACTAAAAAGCCTCTTGATGAAAGTGAAAGAGGAGAGTGAAAAAGTTGGCTTAAAGGTCAACATTCAGAAAACGAAGACCATGGCATCTGGTCCCATCACTTCATGGCAGATAGATGGGGAAAGAGTGGAAACAGTGTCAGACTTTTTTGGGGGGGGATTCCAAAATCATTGCAGATGGTGATTGTAGCCATGAAATTAAAAGACCCTACTCCTTGAAGGAAAGTTATGACCAACCTAGATAGCATATTGAAAAGCAGAGATATTACTTTGCAAACAAAGTAATATCCATCTAGTCAAGGCTATGCTTTTTCCAGTAGTCATGTATGGATGTGGAGAGTTGGACTATGAAGAAAGCTGAGCGCCGAATAATTGATGCTTTTGAACTGTGGTGTTGGAGAAGACTCTTGAGAGTCCCTTGGACTGCAAGGAGATCCAACCAGTCCATCCTAAAGGATATCAGTCCTGGGTGTTCATTGGAAGGACTGATGCTGAAGCTGAAAATCCAATACTTTGGCCACCTCATGAGAAGATTTGACTCATTGGAAAAGACCCTGATGGTGGAAGGGATTGGGGTCAGGAGGAGAAGGGGACAACAGAGGATGAGATGGCTGGATGGCATTACCGACTTGATGGACATGAGTTTGAATGAACTCCAGGGGTTGGTGATGGACAGGGAGGCCTGACATTCTGTGATTTATGGGGTCGCAAAGATTCAGACACGACTGAGTGACTGAACTGAACTGAAACTGCAAGAATGAGTTGGGGAAATGGAGATGCAACAGAGAAGTGTAGAGATGACTGAGACTGAAATTACCATCAATTGAATGAGAACTTAGATTGACATTTTTTATACAATTTGTACCTGCTATTGAGCAGGTGAATCATGTAGCACAAACGTGCTGTCTTATTTCTCACAATTTCGGTTCTCTTCCACAGGTATACATATATCCCTTCCCTCTTGAGTCTCCCCCTCACTCCCAACCCCATCCCACCCCTCTAGGTTTTCACAGAGCATGGGGTTGAACTCCCTGTGTCAGACAGGAACTTCTATTAGCCATCTATTATTCACATGGTCTTCCCTGGTGCCTCATATGGTAGAAAATCTGCCTGCAATGTGGGAGACCCATGTTCTATCCCTGGTTCAGGAAGATTCCCTGGAGAAGGAAATGGAAACCTACTCCAGTATTCTTGCCTGGAGAATTCCATGGATAAAGGAGCCAGGTGAGCTACAGTCTATGGGGTTGCAAGAAGTCAGAAACAACTGAAGCAACTTAGCATGCACACACACATACACATAGTAATATGTAGTTTTCAATGCTACTTTCTCAAAGCATCTCACCCTCTCCTTCCCCTGCTATGTCCATAAGTCTGTTCTCTGTCTGCATCTCTACTGCTGCCCTGCAAATAGGTTCAGCACTAGTATTTTTCTAGATTCCATATATATGTGTTAATATACGATATTTGTTTTTCTCTTTTTGACCTACTTCACTCTGTGTAACAGACTCTAGCTTCCTCCACTTCAGTTCAACTGATTCACATTTGCTCCTTTTTATGACTAAGTAATATCCCATTGCATATTTGTACCACATCTTCTTGATCCATTCATTTGTCAATGGACATTTAGGTTGCTTCCATGTCCTGGCTACTGTAAATAGTGCTGCAATGTTATTTCTCACATTTTAACCAAGAGTTGTAGAACTCTGAAGGATTTGTAGAACTTGAAATTTGTAGGATTCTGAAATAGTATTTACCTTGGCTTTTATCTCTAGCCTAACATTTACGAACCAAAGTATTAAAATAGAGGAAAAATCCCTTTCTTCCTAAAAATGACTTTTACTTTGCAATTTTCTCCATCAGAATGTATTTAATCATATTTTTGTGTTTCTAACACCCATCCTTACTGTCAACAGATGGATGCAAAAAAACTAGCAATTGTCATCTTTAGCCATTCTTAGAATGAGTACTTATTATTTTCATATGCCCAGAAAAGTTTCTCTTTTGAAGGCACTTACAGAGGAAAAATTTTTATTTAAATGATCATGGATGTCTGCTAGGAAATCCAGAATTCTCTGCAGAAAGTATTGGAAGCGACCAATTCAAATATGGAAATCAACACTGCTCACTGAGGTTATTTTGTTCTAAGTTCACCATCATGTTCAACTTCTTTGTTAGTTCCCTCTTTTCTAGGCAATAATTACATGTCCTAGTGCATTTATTTATGATACTCAAACTGATGAGTTAATAGAAGAAACATGTATTGCTAGTTAGTAGGAAATAACCATTTAGTCACTAATTTACAATGAGATCTTAGACAATTTGCAATTTCCTGGAACTCAGTTTTCTCAGTTGTAGTGAAAGTGAATATATGTTTGCTAACAACTCTCCCAGATGTTTTACCCAAATTCTTTGATTTTACAATAACCAAAGAAAACTTATCTATTCTAAGAGGCTCTGAGGAAGCCTTAGAGAGTAAGGATAAGGAGGAGCCTGTTCATATTATGATATAAAAATAATGACTGCTCCCCAAAATCTGAATGATCCAACAAATCTGAGGACCTCAGAATTACTCTTATTTTTATAACAGCAATTTCCCCAAGTAAAACATTCAACAGTATTTTGTATTTTAAAGTATTAAAGGGTATAAAGAATGCAACAGGAAAAATTATCCAAAAGTTGGAAATAAGGCAGAATAAGGATAATTTTTTAACATTATGACAAAACACTTTCTATAATTCCACTGTATTATTTATACTCTCTTGAGGAGACATAACTTTCTATGACAGATTATCCATAAGTGATTCAGGCTTAAGCATCTATAACCCTATAAAATCAGGGATTCAGATGAAGGGTGATCTTCTCCCCTTACCTGGTGGAGAAAATAACCCCAAAGTTCATGGAGGCATGTTCTATAGGACATAAACCTTATTTCATCATTTTTTTTGCCACTGATTATAAATCCTAGTTCCTTATGGTCTCTTTAGATCACCTCCTGGCTTCCCTGATAGCTCAGTTAATAAAGAATCTGCCTGCAATGCCAGAGACCTGGGTTCGATCTCTGGGCTGGAAAGATCCCCTGGAGAAGGGAAAGGCTACCAGCTCCAGTATTCTGGCCTGGAGAATTCCATAGACTGTATAGACCACGGGGTCACAAAGAGTCAGCCATGATTCAGTGACTTTCACTTCATCTCACTTCACTGTCATTCTACCTGTTACCTCATGATTCAGTCAAAGAAAGCTTTAACCCACACCTGGTTATCTGTTTTGTATGAGATTATATTGCAAGTAATTTATAAACTGTGCTTTCAGAAGTAGGATTTTCCTAGAAAGAATAGCTTCTTTCCTTAAAAAAAAAGCACCAAAAAGTCCCCTCTAATCCAGTTCCCTGTATTTTTTAAAGCTCCATTCTATTATAAAACAAGTTTAATATATGATGCTGATCATATTTTCATATGTTCCATAATCACCAATTTTGGTTACTCATTCTCTTCATCTCTCTAGCATAGAGTTTGCCTATATATAAAAGACTTCTCATTTCTGAGAGAAGTGGCTCTTCCTTCTCCCCTTAGCTTAAACTGAAACAAAGAGCAAATCCTGACAATTCACCTATTATAATAGTACTTCTATTTTTTATTTAACAGAAAACAGCTTGTCTTCTTAATGGTAAAGATGAAGTGACAGAAAATAAATGACTTTCTATATTTAAACCAAGGATTTTGTTACCAAAGCAACCAGAATCTACAATTATATAAAGCAGATCATCTTCTATGATAAGAATACTACCAGAAATATTCCGACAATGAACTGATCTTAGAAATTATAATTATTTAAAGAAATGAAAAAATGACATTTTTACAATTTACTGATGAGTACGGTAATCAGTCCATTCTGAAGGAGCTCAACCCTGGGATTTCTTTGGAAGGAATGATGCTAAAGCTGAAACTCCAGTACTTTGGCCACCTCATTCGAAGAGTTGACTTATTGGAAAAGACTCTGATGCTGGGAGGGATTGGGGGCAGGAGGAGAAGGGGACGACCGAGGATGAGATGGCTGGATGGCATCACTGACTCGATGGATGAGGGTCTGAGTGATCTCCGAGAGCTGTCTCTTATACACATCTAGAGCCACCTCATTCGAAGAGTTGACTTATTGGAAAAGACTCTGATGCTGGGAGGGATTGGGGGCAGGAGGAGAAGGGGACGACCGAGGATGAGATGGCTGGATGGCATCACTGACTCGATGGATGAGGGTCTGAGTGATCTCCGAGAGATGGTGATGAACAGGGAGGCCTGGCATGCTGCGATTCATGGGGTCGCAAAGAGTCGGACACGACTGAGCGACTGAACTGAACTGAACTGAACGGTAATATCTTAAAGTGATCATCTGTTCCTGTTATTTTTATCCTCATGAAAATTAAAACATTTGTTTTTAAACAACACACCTCTAGACACAGAGGAAATGACTATGAAAACTTAGGGGACCCCAGAAGGGAAACACAAATACTTTTTTAAGATCAGCCACATTTATCACCTGGCAAAAGTTGCTATGGTAACTCCCAACTGGAGTTGAACCTGGCCTTCAATTTGCTTTAAACTTTGGATCCATGAAATACAATAGCCAGGATCAAATTATTGGGAATATGTTCATGAATAGTCTTCCCATGTGGCTCTTGTGGTAAAGAATCCACCTGTCAATGCAGGAGATGTAAGAGTTCGATCCCAGGGTCCAGAAGATACCCTGAAGGAAGGCATGGCAATGCACTCCAGTATTCTTCCCTAGAAAATCTCATGGACAGAGGAGCCTGGCATGCTTTAATCCATAGGGTCCCAAAGAATTAGACATAACTGAAGCGACTTAGAATGCACACACACATGTTCATTGAGTATACAAATATTGCATCAGAACTGTAAAGAAACTAATGAGTAGTAAAGATATTTTCAACTGAGATTGATTTAACAACTTGTTAAAATTTACCTGTGTGATATGGGGGTTTCTTTTATTGTCATAGCTGTTTTAGTGATTTTTTCAGTATCTTTAACTCTTGAAATTCCTTTCATTTGCTTTAAATATTAGGTTGAATGGACAAACAAATTCACTGTTATGTAAAAACTAGACTAAGCTACAAATTCTCTTCTTATACTCCTTGTCAAATGTGAAAGGACTAAAGATAATATTATTCATTTTGACTACTATGAAAATTTATTTTCCTCAAATTTCCCTATTAGTACATTTGTTGAGATACGTGACTTGGCATCAGAAGACAGTTCAGAAATTGTTCAATATCAAAAGCAAAATTAAAGCCAAACATCAAGTTTATACTTGACATCAAGTTTGCACTTGACTTGTAACACCATTTTCATGGCAAAAGGTGGTGTTTGAAACTATACAAGTATTTTGTTTTTCTTTCTAAATACTATGTGAGTATATTAAAGTCACCAATTTGCAGCTGTATAGTAATAGGTTCTGCTGCTTGATTTCTTGGAAATATTCTGAGACTTCCACTTGGGAATGAAACATACTAAACATATGAAAGAAAGAAAAAAAATGCAAACCTTTTCCTCCTGCTCCTCTTCCTTCCCTCTGGAAACAATTTAAGGCCAGCTCAACAGATGGGACCAAACAAGATATACATCCACACAGGATCAAGAAAGAGGGAGGCAGGTGAGTGACTTGGAGCAGGGTTGACAACCCAAGATGGGAGCAGGGAATCTACCTAGAGTAAGCTCAGTGTGGGGACTGGGGGAAGCCAGAGAAGGCAAAGAAAGGCTTCTGCACAGGAGGGCAGCCCAGGACAGTATTTCAGAGCATGAGCAGGTGGAGGAGGGCATCCACACAAGTCACTGACTTGAGCTGTCGGAGCCAGACCAGAGTGAGAAAGGCATTCAATTAAAGTAGGAGAGGTGACCTGGTAGTGAGTGCCAGAGTCCAAGTGGACTGCAGATGGCCTCACCAAGGGGCATGCCTGGAGTGAGAGTGGTGGGGATGTGTTCTGCCCATGAGTGCTGCAGGAGATGGACCCTATCCATGGCTGACTAAGCTTCTGTATTAAACACAATGGAAGCAGGTTTCTCATTACTCAAAAACACCATTACAAATATGGAAGAGGAAAAATTCTGAATGAACCCTGGAGTGTTAAATGCAACTAGATTTATTGCTAGAAACTCATGGTTTTTAATATATAGTAACATATATATGTATACAGAGAGACAAGTATAGATATGTGCTTATATATGTGGGAATTTCTTAAAGAGATGGGAATACCAGACCACCTTACCTGCTTCCTGAGAAATTTATGCAGCTCAAGAAGCAACAGTTAGAACCAGACATTCAAAACTGGAAAAGGAGTATGTCAAGGTTATATATTGTCACCCTGCTTATTTAACTTATATGCAGAGTACATCATGTGAAATGTCAGACTGGATGAAGCACAAGATGGAATCAAGACTGCTGGGAGAAGTATCAATAACCTCATATACGCAGATGACATCACCTTTATGGCAGAAAGTGAAGAGGAACTAAAAAACCTCTTGATGAAAGTGAAACAGCTGGCTTAAAATTCAACAATCAAAAAACTAACATCATGGCATCTGGTCCCATCATTTCATGGCAAATAGAAGGGAAAACAATGTAAACAGTGAGAGACTTTATTTTCTTAGGCTCCAAAAATCACTGTAGATGGTGACTGCAGCCATGAAATTAAAAGATGCTTGCTCCTTGGAAGAAAGGCTATGAAAAAACTAGACAGCATATTAAAAAGCAGAGACATTACTTTACCACAAACGTCTATAAAGTCAAAGCTATGGTTTTTCCAGCAGCCATGTGTGGATGAAAGAGTTGGACCATAAAGAACACTGACTGCCAAAGAATTGATGTTTTTGAACTGTGATGTTGGAGAATACTCTTGAGAGTTCCTTGGACTGCAAAAAGATCAAACCAGTCAATCCTAAAGGAAATCAGTCCTGAATATTCATTGGAAGGAATGATACTGAAGCTCCAATACTTTGGCCACCTGATGTGGACAACTGACTCATTATAAAAGACCCTGATGCTGAGAAAGATTGAAGGCAGGAGGAGAAGAGGATAAAAAAGGATGAGATGGTTGGATGGCATCACTGACTCGAAGGACATCAGTTTGAGCAAGCTCCAGGAGTTGGTGATGGACAACGAAGCCTGGCATGCTTCAATCCATGAGGTCACAAAGAGTCATACACTACTGAATGACTTAACTGAACTAATATTATTTATGAATTTGTGTATATATATGTGTATGTCTTTATTTTTCCCTATTTAGCTTTGATAGCAATGTACCCCAAAAGCAGAGAACAGCTTTGTATTTGAATGCCATTTTCCACTAAAAGGAAATAGGCCTCCTCATAAGAAAGACTGACTCTGAAAAAGACTCGTGTGTTATGCCAAAAAGTAGGAGAAAGTGCTCCAAAAATTAAGGGGACATGTAAATAGGACAAAAAAATCCAATGTGAAGGAGCTCTTCCTAGTCAAATTAGGACAGTTTTGTTTTAAAATGATGTTTATTGTCAACAGACTATAAACCAATCATTCATCTATACTAATAGAAAAATAAGTGAATAAATTCAGTTTGACAACAAATAGGATATTTATATAGTTTCAAAGTATCTCTTAATGATATATATATATATTAATTACAAAGGTGGGAAGTATAATTTTACAGAGGAGAAGCCTGGCAGACACCACTGCAATCAAATGATCAAAGTAAACATCAATGATGGGACCAATGGAAACTGTGAGCCCCTGATGGATGCAATGAGAAGAATATGGTATCACTTCTATCAATAAAATGTTCCTGGCAAAATGTTAACCTAACTCTAATCACAAGGAAGTTATAAAAATCCAAGTTTTCAGGATGTTCTCCAAAATAACTGGCTGTACACTTCAAAAGTATTGAGGTCGTGAAAGTCAAAGAAAGGTGAAGAAACTGTTCCAGAGAGAAGATATGTGAAGTGTGATTCTGGTCTGCATCATTTTGATAGAGAAGATATAGTTGGGATGATTAGTGAAACATAATCAGGGTCTGACAGTTAGGTGGCATAATGTATCAACACTATTATACTCATTTTGATGGTTTTATTGCAACGTGTGGGAGAATGTTTTTGTAGCAAATACACTTTTGGGGAAGGATGGGATATCATGTCAGTAACTTAGTCTCAAAAGGTTGAGAGAAAGAAGTCTTTTATACTGTACTTTGCAACTTTTCTGAAAGTTTGAGATTAATTTCACTTTCAGATATGTGTGTGTTAGTCACTCAGTCACTTTCCATGGACTGTAACCTGCCAGGCTCCTCTGGCCTTGGGATTCTCCAGGCAAGAATACTGGAGTGGGTTGCCATTCCTTTCTCCAGGGGATCTTCCTGACCCAGGGATTGAACCCAGGTCTCTTGCATTGCAGGCAGATTCTTTACCATTAGAGAACATTTTTAAAATATAAACATCACTCTTTAATATTTTTCCAAGTAGAAAGAACAATTACTCTTACTTACCCTCTCCTTCTTTAAATACCTCCCTACTCTATTCTATTACCAAAATTATAACACTATACTGATAGAAAACAGGCTTTAATTACCTAAATATAAACGTAATATAAGTAAATGTAAGTAAAATTTAAGGCTTCGAGTCAATTTCCTTTACTTTGTCATTTTTTAGTGTTATAAACCATAATGTTATTTTAATATTGTCTCCTGAAGCTCTCAGAAAAATGTTTTTACAAAATAGAAATCACTGAAACCAAACATATTACAGTGCAGAGTTTCATGGTAAAAAAAAAAATGTTACCAACGGAGTAGTATGTTTTTATTGGTACTACAAATAGAAATTCATTATAATTGACTATCCTACAATATTTTGACAAGCCCACTTGTAAAAAGAAATACTATGCTAGGACCAAACTCTTTTGAGTACAGTCACTAATTTCTATGGAATCAAGGTAATTCTTAGGGCAAAATGTTGAAAGGAAGGGCTTGACTCATTTGTGAAAACAGATTTATAATGATAAATGATTTTTTTAACAGTCAAGGGTAGTTATAGTTTTATGCACTTTGAAAGTTGCATCAAGATTAAAAAAAAAAGATTCTCTTAAAATCAAGTTAACATAAGTCAGTTAGACAAGCTATCATATCAGCCAACTTATGCTGTATTATTTCCTCACTAGAAAGTTGACTTTTATACACTGTATTTTATATCCTACTTTTGCCTCAATATATACATTTCTAACATTCAGTAATTGAAAACCACTATATACCTTTTAAGATGCAGGTTTTACCTAGTAAAATTAAGAATTTTTTTTTTGTACACTGGACGGTATTTTTTTTTTTAATGCTTTTACTTTAGAGGAAAATTCTATGATACACCCAAACTCAAACTTTGTTATAAGAAATGTACATTTTCTCTATGTTTAAAATAACACAAATATTAAACGCATTTCCATCACTCAACACGATTACAAGGTGAAAACACTACATACACTGAAGTTAAATATGTGGGATGGAAATAACATGCTCTGCCCACATCCTTTTGGTGTGTCTTTCAATTCTAATAGAAGACACACCATATAAATTAAAATACAATCATTCTTAGAATAGTATTCCATTTTATGTTTATATCCCATTTTGGATGAACCCGAAGGATATTATGCTAGGTGACATAAGCCAGTCACAGAAATACCAATATTGTATAATTTCATTTATATGAGGTATCTAAAACAGTCAAACTCACAGAATCAAAATATGGAACGGGGGTTGCCCGGGGCTGGGGGTAAAGGGAAGTACAGAGTTTCTATCAACAGGCATAAAGTTTCAGTTAAGCAAGATGAGTATGCCCTAGAGTTTCACTGTACAGCACCGTACCTTCAGTCAATAAAAATGTACTGTATACATACTTCAAAATTTTTTAGAGTAAATATGTTAACCATTCTTACCACAATAGTTTTAAATCAGAGGATGAACAGTGAACATTGGGCTAATTCTATAGGTATTTTTCCAAACATAACTTGCTAATTAGTGTGAGCTAATGATAGTCCTCATTATTATCCTGCTTGGATGGTAAAAAAAGAAATTCAGATTTAAGTCACCCATTATTAGTATTCTGTGTGTGTGTGTGTGTGTGTGTGTGTGTATGTTATGGGGCAGAAGGAAAAGTAAAACTTTAGATATATTTTTGAGGTTATTTTGTTTATGAACGTGTCAAAACTTTACTTTTCATACTAGTATACTCTAATACATTTGCCTATACTGCTTTTTTAAGAACAGTAATAGTTATCAGTTAAGAAGAAAGTATCTGGACAAGAACTTGAGAGTGAAGAAGCAATTGCTGAAATCAAAAGTGTGTGGTGCAATAACATTCTGACAAAAGCAGTGGCCTTCTCAGTGAGTTGAGATTAACACAAACATAAAAGAATTGCCTCTTGCCAACTTTATTTGGAGAGCCCAGCCATCCATGTGTGATGGAATAAATTTAAAAGTCCAGATGATGCAGGAGATACTTCGAAAGATGAGCCAGAACATTCAGTTAACTTTCAAATTTATTTCCTCACACATGGATGACCATTCAGCTTAAATGAAAACAGAAGCACAGCTCATCTACAAATATGCCCAAGAAATGTTTGGCTTGGTTTCAGAAAATACGATCATCTTCTTTGGCTCAACTGATTTGCTTGGCATGCTTTTAAAGAGGTACTCTTTCATCTTAATTTTTTACAGCAGCAGATCAAATATTAGATCACCCAACACGGGATTTGAATACAACAGTAAAACATCTTATCTGATTTTTAAATGGCAGACATGGTCATTGTCAGTAACCAGTCCATAAAAAAAAAAAAAAAAACTTTAATACACAATAAATGAGCAACCAAGCAAGGAATACATTCAAAAATGCCTTTTTCATGACGGCATTTTTTCTAATGAATTGCTTTGTTCATTCAGTTTCTTGAAAAGACTAATTTCCTTTCCATGCCTCTTTTGGGTCAATCCCTATTCAATACAGCATGTTTTTGAAGCTCATTCCTTTTAATGAGCTGTAGATGTTTTTTATTTTCTCACTTATTTGGAAATCAACCTCAAACAAGTTTTAGTGAAAGCAAGGAAATTATTTATTGGGGTAGGGAGTATCTAGACATATACTGCATGACATTTAAGGCCAGGTAATACAATTAGTTGGTTTTAGGAAAACATTTTTATACAGGTTGTAGTTTATTATTATCCCTATTATGTAGGATAGTCCCATCATGAATAATTTGCCCTGTAGTTTTCTGGTGTGTCAGATGCTGTACTGAACTATGTAAATCTAATATCAAATGATCTAATATCTGATATGTTGCTGTAAAATTAAGATGAGAGTACTTCTCTTCAAACATGTTAGGCCGATCAGTTGAGCAAAAGAAAAAAAAAATATTTCTTTATATGATTGTTTTTAAGCTTTTCTTTGGTTTGTTCAGCTTTTGAGACAAGGCTGATTGTTTAAGCTTAAAGTGTACAACATAATGATTTTACTTACATAATGAAATGATTACCACAGTAAGTTTGGTGAATATCCATTACCTCACATAGATACAAATTTTTTAAAATACTTTTCCTTGTGATAAGAATTCTTAGGACTTACTCTTAACAACTTTCATATATAATATACAGTGATATTCATTATATGACTCATGTAATATTAGTACTATTGGATAAGGTCCATTTGATATGAAGCTGAATTCATCATTACAAAGCATAGTCATGATAAGAAAGGTACCCTCACATAAATTCACTGTCAAATGAGAGCAGTCAGCGATAAAGTATAGAAATTCCTCATATTTTAGACTTGTAGATAGAAGACTGAGAACTAGATTAACAGTTAAGAGGTATAATATCTGATTCTGGTTTTCTCTTTTTTGATTCTGTGACTAACCATGAATCATTTGAACTCTGAACCATAGCATTTTCATTTATACAATGAAAGTAACAATAGTTGTAAGTATAAAGAGAAGCAAAATCCAAAATATATATGTACAGAAATATAGTAATTTATTATACCTGGCTAATTAAAATCTAACTTCAGCTACACTTTGCACATAGTAATATAAGATTGCTAAAGGAAAGCTTAAATTATTACATTAGACCTAAGTTTAAAATTCGACTCAGAATCTTTTTGAGGGCTTTTTAGATATGATCAAAGCACCAAGATTTAAAGTATGCAGATCTACCCTCAGTTCTCTCTGTCCAGTTGGGGTTGGGGAGAAACATGTAATAGCTACTAATCTCTGTTTTTAATCATCTCTGCTTTTAAAAGTTCTCTATGTCTAATCCATTTCAATTTCATCATTAAAGTTGTGCTTTTGGAAGGTACAATTATCATCAAATGATTTTACTTTCACCCCACAAGGTTTTTCTTTCTATATTGATTCTGCATGGATTACGTCCTGTTTAATTTTTTCCTTCTAACTTCTAATAGCACTGGGTAATTATGAATTAAATTAATAAATATCTTCCTTTCAGTGAGAGGGAATTTCACATGTAAAAGCATGAATGAATAAGCAAGCACAGCCACTAAGTCTTATCATTAATCAGTCTCTTTAGGGAACACTACACCCTTGGCATATCACATTGTATTTTAGCTTATTTTGTATCTCTTCTGCTACTGTGTTCTGTTAAACTCTTAAAAATCAGATTTATACCATTAAAAAATCTTTTTGTTGCCAATGCTTCCCTTAACAGTTACTGAAATTTTTCAGTAAAACAGAAAGAATCCAAAGAGTAATAATAAATATTCCCCTGCAGTGAGTGTAAGATGGAAAAAATGACTGTCATCTCTGCATACCTTTAAGAATCTGAGCATCTCACAGTGCAGAGGATTATTGAAGCACTAAAAGGACATATTATAAAACTGGAGTGATAAAGAGATTAGCATGGCCCCTGTACAAGGATGACAGGCAAATTCGTGAAACACTGCATATTTTGGCAGCTTCCCAAGTAACCGTTGTGGTAAAGAATTCACCTGCCAAACAGAAGACATGGGATCAATCCCTGGGTCTGGAAGATCCCCTAGAGAAGGAAATTGCAGTCCATTCCAGTATTCTTGCCTGGGAAATCCGATGGACAGAGGAGTCTGGTGGGATATAGTCCATGAGGTCACAAGAGTCAGACACAATTCAGCATCTAAGCACAAAATACAATTAGTTTTTGTACAGTATGGTCTGTAAAAGTAAGCATTAGCTTAAATAATGTTACAAATTTACCAAATCATTTAAATATCTTCCTGGAAAGATGATAAGACCACAATACCTAAATCCTGCTGCATGCAAGCAGAACCATGTGCCTGATCTCTGGACAATGCAACATGAGTGGAAGGGATAAAGGCCAACTCTGGGCCCAACTCCCTGACACCTCATTAATGATCTGTGCTCTTTCTTCTCATTCTGCCAAAATGATGCCAGAGTGGCCTAGAAGTCACAAAATGGTGAGATGATATGACCTCAAGATGGATGCAATCTAGGTCACCTGAGAGATCACTTGGTATAGAGCCATCAACCCAACATTGGACTATAATGCAAACAACATCAAACCAAAACTGCATTAAGCCACTGAGATTTTCAGGTCCTTTGTTATAGCCTACTATAACAAAAGAATAGATAGCATATTCTAAGGAAAACATTGGCCAACTAAATAAACTGGAACTCCCTGAAAGAAACAACCAAGTGTTTCCATGTTAAAAGAACAGAAATCAATAGTACATTCCTTCCTATGGGGATTTTATTTTATTTTATTTTATTTTAATTCTATTTTTACTTTATTTTACTTTACAATACCGTATTGGTTTTGCCATACATTGACATGAATCCACCATGGGTGTATATTAGCTCCCAATCCCGAATCCCCCTCCCACCTCCCACCCCACATCATCTCTCTGGCTCATCCCTGTGCACCAGCTCCAAGCATCCTGTATCCTGTATCGAACATAGGCTTGTGCTTCGTTCTTACATGTTAGTTTACATGTTTCAATGCCATTCTCCCAAAAAGATAGCTTTTTCTTTTTTTTCCTTACTAACCAAATTTAAAATGTAACTCCTGCTTAAGATGATTCTACTGTGCTAAAAGCCAGAAGACAGAAATTTCCAGCTCTGTTATGTACAGAGTCCATTTCTCTGGGCCTCAGTTTCCTTACCTATTAATTAAAAATAAATGGCTATACAAGATAATCTTTACTGTTCACTCTAAGTCTATAATACTAAGCCCATAAATCTAAAATACATTCTTAGATCTACATTTTCTAAGTAACAGGATTTATAAGATCCAAAAAAAACAAGAATATTGAAGAAACTTAGCAAGAAAAATAAGCCAAGCTAAAATTCATGTTTTGAAACAGTTTTATCAAGCTCTTAGTAAAAAGAAAATATGGATGTCATTAAAGAATTAAGGAAGATGATATTTTATAACAAATTTGAACATGAACTTGCTATAGGACAAATATAAGTTTTCTCCAAAAATAGGCTGAGAATTCAAATTGGCTATACCCGTTCAATACATTATATCCAGTAAAGTCTAAATCATATAAATCACAGATAATATGTTTTGCAACAAGAGAAAAGGAAAGAATGTAATGTGGTTAAGGTGCTAGGCTGAGGATACAGACAGTATAATTCTCTCAGTTCTACTTTAACCAGTGAGGTGACCTTGACCAAGCTACTTTACTTCATTCTTAGTGTTCACAACTATAAATTTGGAAGATTAATAATATCTGCTTTATGGGGCAGCTGTTATGTGTGTTAAATAAGTGAATGTATGTAAAATACTTCAAACAATGTCCACATACAGTTAATGGAAATGTGTAATGTAAGTTTGCTATTGAATTTGTAATAATGTGTAAGTTTACACATTGAATTTTTATTAAAAGTATTTTTTACTTATTCAAATGGCTTTGGTATACAACACAGTTATAAATTTAGAAATACTTAAGGAACTGATTTAATGTTATTTTCCATTGCTATCAAAAGCTACAAATTATGTACCATGATATAACAGTTTTATTCTTTTCAATAGACCCTATGTAAATCTCTCTAGTTGAATACATTAATAACATTAGGCTAAGCTGAGCACCAAAGAATTGATGCTTTTGAACTGTGGTGTTGGAGAAGACTCTTGAGAGTCTCTTGGACAACAAGGAGATCCAACCAGTTCTGGGTATTCATTGAAAGGACTGATGCTGAAGTTGAAACTCTAATACTTTGGCCACTTCATGTGAAGAGTTGACTTATTGGAAAAGACTCTGATGCTGGGAGGGATTGGGGGCAGGAGAAGGAGACGACAGAGGATAAGATGGCTGGATGGCATCACCGACTTGATGCACATGAGTTTGGGTGAATTCCGGGAGTTGGTGATGGACAGGGAGGCCTGGCATGCTGCGATTCATGGGGTCACAAAGAGTTGGACACAACTGAGTGACTGAACTGAACTGAATTCAGATTAAGATTCTCTCATTAAAACTTGTACTTTGGCATAAAACAAAGTTATGAATATGAATAGTTCCAAGAAGAGAAAAAGGCAGCAACTTGAACTTAAAGTTTAATACAGTGCAGCAACATTTCCAGAGTAGAATCAAGATATCTACTTGAATTTTATATGATTTATATAGCTTTATATATATTTATTTATAAATATATAAATTTATAAATATATATATTTATATATATATATATATAGCTTGAATTTTATATGGTTTTATCAAATTATTAAAACAAAAGACTAAAAAAACATGACTAAAGTTCAAGATTCTTTAAATACGAGATCAAAACAATGTGAGTAAATAAACACAATGCCAAAGAATATGAAGTTAAAACAGAGCTGAATAAAATACATTAAGGGTAAGTTAGTACAACTGTTTTAAAAGGACAGCACACAAATGTTTTAGAGTATTAGACTCAAAGCTAATATCATTAGCTCACTTCAAAGACATCATGTTGACAACTACTTTTCACTGTATGGCAAACTAGATAACCTAAGACCTCGCTCTATCAAAAGCCTAGAAACACTGGCTAAGGTGTAACAAATATTCTTTGAAAAGCGAAGCTCAAAAAGAGAAAGTCCCCAGAGTCACAAACTTTAAGTAGACGCTGAACACAAGTGTGACATTAGACCTCAAGCAGTAATGAAAGGTTTGAGTGTAACGACTGCAGAGAAAGATGACCAAATCTATGGCCTTTAGAAAGAAAGAAGTGGGGAATCAAAATGCTTACTTTACATGAGGAATGCAAAGGCCTACGTACTCAGTGAAAGGTTAGGGAAGAATAAATTTATCATCAAGTAAAGGATGAGAAAGCAGTTTCTATGTTGGGGGATCAATTTCTATGTTGGTGCTCTGAGTGAAAAGGAAATAGTGAAGGTGGAGGGGGAAAGGACAAAAGAAGAATAGAAAGGAAAAAAAGAGTAAAATAGAAAATGGAAGAAAGGACAGAGGTAAAGGGAGAGAAGAGAGAGAGAGACCCCAAAGAGAGTTAGTAACCACAGTTTAAACTTGAGGACTCAGATTTTTATGACTTGCCTTGTCCTAGAAGACCGAAGCTGAGAAGTTATCATTAAAATGTTTTCTGCGAAAACACAGGTATGTGAGAAGGTTGTTCAACAACACTAATTAGAGAAATGCAAATCAAAATGGCAGTGAGATGCTACCTCCAACCCTGTCAAAATGGTTGTTATCAAAAAGACAACAAACAACAAACCTTGGCAAAGATGTGGTGAAAAGGGAAGCCTTGTGCATTGTTGGTGGGGATGTGCACTGATGCATCCACTATGGAAAAGAACATGAAAGTTCCTCACAAAATTAAAAGCATAAATATCATATGATTGAGAAATTCCACTTCTGAGTATTTATCCAAAGAAAATGAAAACACTAACTTGAAAAAGATTTAAGCACCACAAGTTTACTGCAGCATTATTTACAATAGCCAAAGTGAAGTCGCTCAGTCATGTCCAACTCTCTGTGACCCCATGGACTGCAGCCTACCAGGCTCCTCCCTCCATGGGATTCTCCAGGCAAGAGTAATGGAGTGGGTTGTCATTTCCTTCTCCAGGGGATCTTCCCAACCCAGGGATTGAACCCGCATCTCCTGCATTCCAGGCAGACGCTTTAACCTCTGAGCCACCAGGGAATGGAAATAAACATCCACTGATGGGTGAATATATAGGGAAAATATGGTGTACATACATACAGCAGAATATTATTCTACTATAAAAAAGAAGGGAATCATGCCATTTGCAACAATATGGATGGACTTTGAGGGCATTATGCTTAAGTGAAAGAAGCTAGAAGACAGTTCAGTTCAGTTCAGTTCAGTCGCTCAGTCGTGTCCGACTCTTTGCGACCCCATGAATTGAGGCACGCCAGGCCTCCTTGTTCATCACCATCTCTCGGAGATCACTCAGACTCACATCCATCGAGTCAGTGATGCCATCCAGCCATCTCATCCTAGGTCGTCCCCTTCTCCTCCCGCCCCCAATCACTCCCAGCATCAGAGTCTTTTCCAATGAGTCAACTCTTCGCATGAGGTGGCCAAAGTACTGGAGTTTCAGCTTTAGCATCATTCCTTCCAAAGAAATCCCAGGGTTGATCTCCTTCAGAATGGACTGGTTGGATCTCCTTGCAGTCCAAGGGACTCTCAAGAGTCTTCTCCAACACCACAGTTCAAAAGCATCAATTCTTCGGCGATCAGCCTTCTTCACAGTCCAACTCTCACATCCATACATGACCACAGGAAAAACCATAGCCTTGACTAAACGGACCTTAGTCGGCAAAGTAATGTCTCTGCTTTTGAAAATGCTATCTAGGTTGGACATAACTTTTCTTCCAAGGAGTAAGCGTCTTCTAATTTCATGGCTGCAGTCACCATCAGCAGTGATTTTGGAGCCTAAAAAAATAAAGTCTGGCACTGTTTCCACTGTTTCCCCATCTATTTCCCATGAAGTGATGGGACCAGATGCCATGATCTTCGTTTTCTGAATGTTGAGCTTTAAGCCAACTTTTTCGCTCTCCTCTTTCACTTTCATCAAGAGGCTTTTTAGCTCCTCTTCACTTTCTGCCATAAGGGTGGTGTCATCTGCATATCTGAGGTTATTGATATTTCTCCCGGCAATCTTGATTCCAGCTTGTGTTTCCTCCAGTCCAGCGTTTCTCATGATGTACTCTGCATATAAGTTAAATAAGCAGGGTGACAATATACAGCCTTGACGGACTCCTTTTCCTATTTGGAACCAGTCTGTTGTTCCATGTCCAGTTCTAACTGTTGCTTCCTGACCTGCATACAGATTTCTCAAGAGGCAGGTTAGGTGGTCTGGTATTCCAGACAAATATATGTGAAATCAAGAAAAAAAGTTCATTGACTCATAGATACACTGAACAGATTTGTGGTTGACAGAGGCTGGGTGTGGGATGTGGTAGGTAGGTGATGAACAAACTAGACAAAACTTTAATATCAGTATCTTTGCTATTTTCTTCTTTAAGACTTACTTATCTTGTGTTAGATTATTGCTGCTATTTTAAATTACAGATAGCCTTTTTATAAAATGAGGAATTACTTTACTTATTTTGTATCTATTCCTCAGTTTTTAAAAGCTACACAGCACTTCAAAATGGCAGTGAAGATATGGAGAACAACCTAAGTGTCTGTCAATGAATAAAGATATGGAATATATATGCAATAAAATCTTATTCAGTCATGAGAAAGAAGGAAACTCTGTCTTTTTCAACAACATGAAGATACTTGAGGGTGTTCTGTTAAGTAAAATAAATCAGAGAAAGACTAATATTGCATGGTATCACTTATATGTGGAACCTTAAAAAACAGTCAAACTCATAAGCAAAATAGGAAAGTGGTTGTCAGAGGCTGGGAGTTGGGAAATAAGTTGAGGTTGGTAAATGGTACAAACTTTCAGCTGTAAAATGAATAAGATTTGATGATATAATGGAAAGCATGGTGACTAAGTTGATAACACTGATAACACTATTCAACTGAAATTGGCTAAGAGTAGAATTTAAATATTCTCAACAAATTTATAAGAAAGAGGTTGTGCTAATTAGATGAAGGAATCCCTTCACAATGTATATGCATATAAAATCAATGTGATGTGCACTCTAAATCTTAACATTTTTATTTGTCAATTCTGCCTCAAAGATGAAAAACTTCTTACACACTACTTTATTATGTAGATATATTTACATGTATTGGTCCCATCACTTCATGGGAAATAGATGGGGAAACAGTGGAAACAGTGTCAGACTTCATTTTTGGGGGCTCCAAAATCACTGCAGATGGTGACTGCAGCCATGAAATAAAAAGATGCTTGCTCCTTGGAAGAAAAGCTATGACCAACCTAGACAGCATATTCAAAAGCAGAGACATTACTTTGCCAACAAAGATCCATCTAGTCAAGGCTATGGTTTTTCCAGTAGTCATGTATGGATGTGAGAGTTGGACTGTGAAGAAGGCTGAGCACCGAAGAATTGATGCTTTTGAACTGTGGTGTTGGAGAAGACTCTTGAGAGTCCCTTGGACTGCAAGGAAATCCAACCAGTCCATTCTGAAGGAGATCAGCCCCGGGATTTCTTTGGAAGGAATGATGCTAAAGCTGAAACTCCAGTACTTTGACCACCTCATGCAAAGAGTTGACTCATTGGAAAAGACTCTGATGCTGGGGGGGTATTGGGGGCAGGAGGAGAAGGGGATGACAGAGGATGAGATGGCTGGATGGCATCACGGACTCGATGGACGTGAGTCTGAGTGAACTCCGGGAGATGGTGATGGACAGGGAGGCCTGGCGTGCTGCGATTCATGGGGTCGCAAAGAGTCGGACACGACTGAGCGACTGAACTGAACTGAATATAAATATATAATTATGATGCTTTTGATAAATATTTTAACTATCCCTTTAGACAGAGTCTGTAGGGATGGAATTCACACTTCTTTAAGCATAATATGAGTTTGTTTCCTCATGTTCTCACCAACTGAATACTGTCAAACACTTTGCTATATGTCAATGGCGTCTCTTACTACTTAGGTTGAGCATCTTTTTCATTTAGGAACATTCATATTTTTTGTTTAGGAATTCTGTGTTTATTCTTCATTTTTCTATGGTGTCATTTTCTTATCAATGCACAGGGATGCTTATTTATGGAGAAAGTTGGCACACTCATCATTTTGCTAGATGAATCTCAAGTATTTTTCGTGTTTATTCTTTGGTTTTGATTTATGGGGGCTTCCTTATGCTGAATTTTTATGGTTTATGTAGTCTAATTTATCACTTTTGTATTTTCTGAGTTTAATGAAGTACTTAGAAACATTTTCTTCATCTGTTACTCAACATTCCCATAGCTTGGTCAAGTTAACCAAATTTTTTTTAACCATTGACCTTTGATTCATAGTGATTTAGTTTGTAATAAGGTATGAATCCAACTTTCACTTTTTTCAGATGACTATCAGTTGTTCCCAAACTTGTACTGACATCACTCTTTTATCCTTGGTGTTTTGAAATATTACTTTAATTATGAAACAGTGGTATGTATTTGATTCTACTTCTATTATATTGAATTTGATCCCATCAATCTGTCTCTAATCATATGCCAATTTTTTTTTTAATTTTTATTTTTACTTTATTTTGCTTTACAATACTGTATTGGTTTTGCTAGACCTAGTTCCCTCTCATTATTCATCTCTAGTACTTTCTTGTAAATCTTGAATATTTTCACATTAACATTATTATTAGCTGATTATAGTTTTGTTGTCTTCATTTTCTTTAACTACAGGTTGCATAAAGTATATAGATTACCACTGGAGAACTAGTCCTTATGATTTCGGATGTTCATATTTTGTTAATTCTGTCATTATGGCTCCTCCCAGAGAATTTAAAAATTGTCTTCATCTAGACCCTACACACTTATTAAATATATTCCTATTTTATTTTTGCTTTTGTTGAAATTAATGTAAATCAGTCTTTTCAATATGTTTTTTAAATAACTGTTTGCCTATATAAAAGTAAATTTCATATAAAAATTATGTACTCAGCTGTTTATTAAATTGTTATTGTAGACATTGTTTTATCAGTTTTTCCTGAGACATAGCATATCCTTCTAAGTTGTAAGTTAAGATCATCATTTATTTATAGAAAGTTTTAGTAAAGGGTTCTTTTGCCTTATTTCTCTTCTTTGAGGAACATGTGTTTCTGATTCCCTTTCCTTATCTTCAATATCCATCATTTTCTATCTCAATTCTATCCTAGTTTTCTATTCTTCTTACCCTTTTATTCCTATCCTCTATGTTCTCTTCCAAACATACCACTTCCAATTTTTCTATTTCTGTAATTATCTGATTTCTTTCCTTTCACTTGATTTCTGCCAACTAAAATTTTATCTTTTCTTTTGTCTCATCATCCCTTTCTTTCATATGTACTTAAATCTCTCATTTCATGAACTCAGCTATTTCATATATGCAGTTGTTTAATTAAGAAGTGTTTGACCACAATTTCCATTAGCTTGGTAGTAGTATATCTCTGTGGAGTGATACTTTTCATTCATCAAATGTTGCTACTGTTTCTTTACTCTTTTTTCTTATCTTTCACTATATCCTGTGACAAATCTTTTTTTTTTTTTTTTTAACTCACCATTTTAGGAGGCAAGCTTTTCCTCTCAGGCTATCTGCATGAGAGTCATGGTGTAGGGCAGATCTCACTTTCCTTTTGATTGGAATTTCTATTATGGTCCAGTTTTGTGTATGTTCTTTCAATCTTTAACTCTTCCCAGACTACAGTGTACCTTCTCTACCCATCCTCATTGACAGACTATGTCTTAAAACTATAGTCAGCCTTTGTTGTTCCTTTTTCAGTCACAATTAGTCACAGGGAAACTCCCAACCTAATCTCTGCATACAATTTCCACCACTACAAAGAGAGCTTTAGATATTCCATTTTGTGATAGGCTCCTCATTTTGAAACATTTTCTTTGCATCTTCTGCTTGAATCACGAGTATATGGTCTCTTCCTCTTCTTGCACCTCTGGCTTGGTATTCACCATTATTTGGTTCCATTTTGATCTATATTTTGGTCTGTTTTTCAGTTTTGTTCTAGTTTCACTAAATGAAGTAGAGAAAGCATTTATTTCTCAATATTCTGCATATTTTTCAGGAGAATGAGTAAAAGCTGACTCTAGGCCCTTACCTTTAAACCAGAAGTCTTGCAAGTGGATTTCTTAAGCAATCCATCCAGTAAAAATTTTAAAACTAGACATTACTGTTTTTAAAATAGTGCAAAGACATACTACAGACTATGAAAAGATAGCTCTAAGTCATATAAGCAGAAACAAAATTAAAATATAGACTATAAAGAATTTATGCAACAGCCCAAGAAAAAGTTTTTATGCAAAGTGATTTATAAAAGAAATTCAAATTACCAAATAGACATATGGAAAATACTGAACTTCAGTGGTTGTCAGGTGAGCAAAAAATTTTATATCTAATCTTGAAAAATGTGAAACAGGGGATGAGAGGTAATCTCATACTCTGATAGAAGCATCAGCTCAGTTCAGTTCAGCTGCAGAAAGTGAAGAGGAACTAAAAAGCCTCTTGATGAAAGTGAAAGAGGAGAGTGAAAAAGTTGGCTTAAAGCTCAACATTCAGAAAACGAAGATCATGGCATCTGGTCCCATTACTTCATGGCAAATAGATGGGGAAACAGTGGAAACTGTGTCAGACTTTATTTTGGGGGGCTTCAAAATCACTGCAGATGGTGATTGCAGCCATGAAATTAAAAGATCCTTACTCCTTGAAAGCAAAGTTATGACCAACCTAGATAGTATATTCAAAAGCAGAGACATTACTCTGCCAACAAAGATCCGTCTAGTCAAGGCTATGGTTTTTCCTGTGGTCATGTATGGATGTGAGAGTTGGACTGTGAAGAAAGCTGCGTGCCGAAGAACTGATGCTTTTGAACTATGCTGTTGGAGAAGACTCTTGAGAGTCCCTTGGACTGCAAGGAGATCCAACCAGTCCATTCTGAAGGAGATCAACCCGGGGATTTCTTTGGAAGGAATGATGCTAAAGCTGAAACTCTAGTACTTTGGTCACTTCATGTGAAGAGTTGACTCATTGGAAAACACTGATCCTGGGATGGATTGGGGGCAGGAGGTGAAGGGGACGACCAAGGATGAGATGGCTGGATGGCATCACGGACTCGATGGACGTGAGTCTGAGTGAACTCCGGGAGTTGGTGATGGACAGGGAGGCCTGGCGTGCTGCGATTCATGGGGTCGCAGAGTCGGACACAACCGAGCGACTGAACATACTTTGGTGCAACCATCTTAGAAAAAAAAAAGACAATAGCTAGGCTGAAGACCTAGCAATTCCATTCTTAACTATATATTCAAGAAAGAAACTTGCCTAAGAGCAGGGTTTTTCTAACAGAAGTCAGAAACGATCTAAATTTACATCAGCTGAAGAATGAATATACATTTATTGCATCCCAAACCATGCTGCTGCTGCTGAAATATTACAAATCTGTAAAAAATGAGTTATATATATAAAATTATAAACACATTTAAAAAATAATGCTGCCAATAAAAGCCTAAAATTATATGAATATAATGCTGTTTAAGATTTTTATATAGAATAATATATTACATATATTTTTAGGATTAAATTCAATCTCAATAAAAGTATTTTTAAAAGCATAAGAATGTTGTTAACAAGTATCAAATGTAGTATTTACTCCAGGAATCCCCGTAAGTATTTGGGAACATGAATCAAGTACAAACCCAAACTTTAGGCAATCAACATTCAGACTATAGTCATATGAATATGAACTATATCTACGTGTTAAGTAATTAAAAGTGTTAAGTCACAAGCTGGTAATATTGAGGACATTTGAACACTAACATACAACCCACAGCCACCAGTTCAAATTGCTCCACTTAGAAATCCATCATTTGAACCACTCACAAACATTTCTGCTTCTGTCTTCATTTCTTCTTTGTTTCACTCCACCACAGCAAATAACAAAAGCTTAAACACCAAATTGGACTGGCAATACATCTAAATACATATAGACAGACACATGGAGTGTTAAAATGACAGAGACTATGGTGTATAGCCAGGGTCATCCCATCTTGTAAAGGAGACAGTGTAACATGGCCACTGTCTCTCTCAGGCTGAGCAGCCATAGTCAAGGTTCTTATAACAAATTTCTGTACAATGATTAATGACAGATTGATCCATCTCCTGCAAAATGAGGCTGAACAACACTGAACGTGAACCAGAGAACCTTTATTTCTTTCTATCTTTAGTGTATTTTTTCTCTGTCCTTTGATCTTCTAAATTTTGAAGTAAAGGTTACAAGATATCAAGAATCTCAATAACCACTTATAAAAATCTCATAACCCTAGAAAACTATTTATAATTAAAATTAACATTTGTCTCAATATAAAGAAATAAAATTGAATTATAGATTGGTTTATTTATCTGCAGTGGGAAGTTATTAAGCCTGGGGCTGCTCATCATCTTTCTATAGCAGTAATGAACCTTGTCAACCTATACAGAAACCAGAGGCAAGTGATCAGAAATCAAAAACATTACACCTTCTAAGACAGCATTTTTAGTAAGACTCGCAAAAGTGAAGTGAAGTCGCTCAGTCATGTCCAACTCTTTGCAACCCCATGGACTGTAGCCCACCAGGCTCCTCCATCCATGGGATTATCCAGGAAAGAATACTGGAGTGGGTTGCCACTTCCTTCTCCAGGGGATCTTCCCAATCCAAGGATCAAACCCAGGTTTCCCGCATTCCAGGTAGACGCTTTAACCTCTGAGCCACTAGGGAAGCCCAAGACTCACAAAGACAGTAGAAAATCTGTTTCCCATCGTTCTTTATATCTGAGGGTAGTTTACTAGGATTTATCAAGGGCAAACATCAAACTTTCAAAGAAGGTGCTTGTTACTTGGATCATAGCATGTAAGCTAGCACCAGCAGGGGCATCAACCCATCCCCTGGCATAATCAAGATCAAGCCTAGGGTCCACAGAATTATCCAGGCTCGCAGACCTGACTCACTCACTACCTCAGCGCTCTCCCTAAGATGATTACCTCAAGCAATGGGCTGTTGCCAGTTTTGAGGAAAAATGTTCAGTTCCTAAATCATTTGCCAGGAATGAGGTCAACTCCCTTTCTGGGATGCCAGCCCCCAGGAAATCAATCTTAGACAATTAACCCCTTCCTCTCACTCTCAAAGTTAGAAGCCAGAACTCATTTCCCTGCCACATTTATAGATGGGACACTGGCATGTGACTTAATCTAAGCCAATCGGGAACAGCCCCCAGAAATGTCAGTATGGAAATGAGCCACATGAGGATACAGCCATGATGAGGAATCTGTCTTCTGCTCAGAATAGTGAGAGGAAATTCAGGCTTTAGGAAGCAGCATGAACAGGGTTTCTGCTGTTCATGCCTAATGTCTACAATGCAATCTGCAGCTCTGTCTCTCAATGGCCACAGCAGTGGTCTGTTTGCTGAGGCAGAACTCAGGGAATTGTTTGTACATTTTCTCAGGCTGTGTAGCTTCAAAACCTACATGTATAATATTCCCAAAGATTATATACTCTACCTAATGTATTTTAACAAATTCCTTTTCTGTTTAAACAAGCTAAGCAGCTTTCTTTATTTCCATCCAAAATGCTGACAGATATGGCATTAGTTGCAGGCATGGCTGAAGAAACAATGTACTTAAGAAAACAGAAATCTGAGATTGGTTATAAGGACAGGTTGAATTTGGAGGTATTAAAAGTCCAGCTCATGAAACACAGTGACTGAGCATTTAATTAGGTTATCACCTATGGTTTCCAGGAATAAAGAGCTAATTGCAGGCTAGCTGCAGAGCAGAGAAGCCACTGCCACAGAGCAGTGTGAAGGACCTAAAGAATACAAACCCTATAAACTGTCTCCTAATTAGACTCAAGAATCATCAAAAAGGGTATCATATACTCAAAATCCCAAATTCACAGCTCAAAGTACAGTGAGAGAATCAGGAATTTTCTATGACCAGACTAAGAGAAATCTAGTCTCTTAGAAGTGTAATCACATCTAATAGTGTGACTACACTTTATCACTAAGTGTACACTATTCAGTCACAGGGCTGAGATAAGCAAATAATTAAACTCTGTCAAATGACAGCATCAGAATGGATGTCCTTGCCAGATCTCTGTGGTAAAATTCAGGCCACTAGTAGGGAAAGAGTAGAACCCTGAAAATTGAAACAGAGACACATGAGGATTTAAATGCCTCTGAGCACTCTGAATTCCCCAAACTAAGCCTCCTTCAAAGTGGAAGCAGGTTTCTCTCCCCTTTGCTGGGCAGTCCTTCCTTATATAAACACCCGTCAATGCCCTAGACTAGACCTTTGCCTTGTGAAAGGCAGCCATTATCCTGGGTCCGGATATCCACAGACCCAAGACAAGAGTTAAATTCTTACTGGGGTAGAGGTGGTGGGTGAGGAGCATCTTACATATTCAACTTCAGGTAGTGAAACTTTATTCCATCAAAAAATGTAACATTTGCTCATTTATATTTATATTAGTGGAATCCTTGAGTAGGGCTTCCCTGGTGGCTCAGAGGTTAAAGCGTCTGCCTCTGATGCGGGAGACCCAGGTTCGATCCCTGGGTCGGGAAGATCCCCTGGAGAAGGAAATGGCAATCCACTCCAGTATTCTTGCCTGGAGAATCCCATGGGCGGAGAAGCCTAGTAGGTTACAGTTCATGGGGTCGCAAAGAGTCGGACACGACTGAGCGACTTCACCTCACCTCACATATATATATATGAATATAGATTCAGATATTATACTCAGAAGGAACAGAAATTACTTGAAAATAGTCTAGTTTCTCATTACAGGTAAATTCTGAAGAGATTTCATCTACATAAACAGCTAAAAATTGGTCTAAACATCTGCCAAGCTGACTGACCTGAATTTGTGGTAGTAAATAAAGTTAGAGAGTAAGGAATTCTAGGTGCAATGCACCAAAGAAGACTAAGACTAATAATGCAGACTAAGGAACCCAACATCCTGAGAAGCTACAAAAATCAAAGTGGTTTTTAATGAGTAGCCTGAAATCCATTCCCCTGATACTGCCAAGGTCTCCAAAGCATGTCCCTTAAGAGAGTCCATTAGAAAAGCCCTTCACAAAATCACTGAGAGCAGCATTGCCTCTAAGAGCATCAATATATCTTAAAAGCACAAAGATAGCTATTCTCTGTTGGCCAGAAATATGTGTGGATGCGGTACTTTTGAAGTGGGCTCTCTATTTCAAAGATGATGCTGAACCCCTTGGGTGGCAAAAAGCAATGGCTTAGAAACAGAAGAGGGGATATAAACAGTTACATTAAACAGCGCATTAGCAAGGTGATCAGGATGATCTGGCCCACAGGGATCTTTCATGATGGATGTCTGATTGCTGGTTTCTTAGGACCTAAGTAGTTGGGCAGTTCACTTGAATCGGTTCACAGACCTGGCATGTCTTTCATAAGGAGAAAGTGTGAATAACTGGAGTATGGTATAAGGACCTCAAAAGTGTCAATTGTAAATCTTGCTTTATGGCTTCCCCCACAGGTCCCACAGTTAGCCACAATGCTAAATGTGCACAGAGGAGAGGAACATCACAAGCTATTTCAAAAATGATTAGATACTAGCTTTAATCTCACAGTCCCCAGAAGTGAGAGAATATTATCTTCTACTGGTAAGAATGGTGTTTCTAGAAAAAAAAAAAAAAACAGAATTGTAATTAGAGACGACCTGAATTGACAGAACTAATCTCTTCAGTGGCTTACAACAGTGATTACATTGTGCTCATAAATTTGCTACTTAGATTTGGTAGTGAAGGCTCATCTCTGCTCTATTTAGCATCAACTTGGAGGTAGAGTCATCTGTAGACTCACTCGTTCATATCTGGTAGTTGACTCTGGCTGTTGGCCAGAGCACTTTTAAGTCTTAGCTGGTGCTGTCCTTCAGAGCACAAACAAGTAGCCACTAGATATAGCCTGAACTTCCTCACTCGTGGTGATTGTGTTCCAATCACCACAAGCATCTCAAGAAAGAGAGCAAGCCAGGAAGAAGTTTCCTCTCCATTTCTAACATAGCCTGGGAAATAGGCAGTATCATTTTCCCCATAGTCTATAAGGAAAGTGAAGTGAAGCAAAAGCTTCTCAGTCCTGTCTGACTCTTTGCGACCCTATGGACTGTAGTCCATGGAATTCTCCAGGCCAGAATACTGGAGTGGGTAGCCATTCCATTCTCCAGGGCTTCTTCCCAACCCAGGGATCGAATCCACGTTTCCGGTATTGAAGGCGGATTCTTTACCAGCTGAGCCACAAGGGAAGTTCAAGAATACTGGAGCAGGTAGCCTATCCCTTCTCCAGCAGATCTTACCAACCCAGAAATCAAACCAGGGTCTCCCGAATTACATGCAGATTCTTTACCAGCTGAGCTACCAAGGAAGCCCTCTATTAGTCACAGCAGTCACAAATATCTCACTATATTCAAGGTGCAGAAGTACTGACTTTACCTCTTGATGGGGGAGTAAAAAGGTTCTGGAAGAACATGCAGAACCAGAAAAATCATTTCAGCCATTCTAGAAATACATAATCATTCACTTCATTTTTACATTCTTTATCTGGTTCCAGTGTGTATAGTTGGAACAGATATATACTCGGTAACTAGAAAACATCTCCACACTGCCTCCCAAATGAATGAACCTTATAAATGGCAAAAATCATACATATTTAATCAGGTAATTTCTCCCATTGCAGCAGTTCCCCAAAATTTGGTTTCATTTGGGGAGCAAATAAGCCCTGTTTCTGCTTGCCTGCTGGTTCATAAATACTGATCTGACATTTCTTTTATTTTTGCTATCCCAGTCAGTAGAGAATATGAGAACTCTATTTCTCCAAGGTAGAGAAATAGTATACCTTCACTGTCTTATAACTGGGCTAATGCTACAGTAAGTTAATGGAGAAGACTTTGATTTCACCATCTCACAGAATGCCATGCTGTCCACTGAACAGCAAATCTTCTTTCCTAATCACTCAATGCCAGCCCCTGTAAGCCAGCTGTTGTACTGTACTTTTCAAGTTAGTATACTGTAAAATTTATTTTTTCTTTATTTTTGCTTGCTTGTTGTGTATTTGTGCAAAATGCATTATAAACATATTAAGTACAGTACTATATAGCCAATTGAGTTAGTTGGGTACCTAGACAAACTTTATTGGACTTACAAACTGGAGTTAGAATATGGTCTCGGAATGGGACCTCATTCATATGTAGGGGACTTATTGTACTGATGTCATCATAGATCGAGGTCCTGATACACAGAAAGAGGTCAGTATTTTGGATGCCATGGTAATAGGTGGGTACTAGTAGCTGCAAGAACAATCTAAGAAAATTTCAGAAATCCACTACCCCCGTGAATTTTCAGAATATAGTAGCCTGAGGGCAGTTAAAGTTGCCACACCTTACAATTCTATCTCCTGCAAGAAAGATGACACCTGTCTGGTACTAAATTTTAAGGAAAACATCCTCATGAAGCCTGTTTTATGTGCTATTGGAAGTCACTTATTAAGGCCCCAGTTGAGAGTGGTTCTCCTGTTAACCCAGACTGCAATTCAAGCAGATCTTTCTCTCACCCCCTATGAACATGGTGCTTAGGGTATCTAAAACAGCTCAGATGGCTTTGTGGAAATTAAGTCCCACTAAGTACTCTTGCCTAGAAAGTCCCATGGACAGAGGAGCCTGGTGGGCTGCAGTCCATGGGGTCAAGAAGAGTCGGAAACGACTGAGCGACTTCCCTTTCACTTTTCACTTTCATGCATTGGGGAAGGGAATGGCAACCCACTCCAGTGTTCTTGCCTGGAGAATCCCAGGGACGGAGGAGCCTGGTAGGCTGCCGTCTATAGGGTCGCACAGAGTCGGACACGACTGAAGTGACTTAGTAGTAGTAGTAAGAATTCTACAGCTCAGATGTTAAAGAGGAGTTATGCCCTCTGACTATAGATTTATCTCTTAGCTTTATGTTGATCTCCAGTAGAGACTGAACAGCTAACTATAACACATCAGGGCATGCTTCACCCTTAGCTGCCCCAGTACACAGTGAAATTCAGGTTATTAAATCAGGCATACTCAATGTTCCATCAGCAACTACAGTTCCTTAGGTCATGAGAAGTTTGCTTGAGGAGGGCGCTCCATGGCCAAGGTGCCCATTCCTACTCTGTCATCCCTTCTTCTAGCCACTCCTATGACCACATGGAAAGGGCGGGGGGCAGGGGCTGTGACTATTTGATCACAGAGGAAATATTTGCTGATTCACAGAGAGCTCTGCTCAATATGATAGCATTAGTTTAAAATAAACTATGTGGCCTTATACCCCCACTTGAGGTGGGCTTTGTAGACAGAGTATGATAATCCTCCTAGTGGGCAAAACTACCAGGGTACATATTGTGGTCCACTTTTTCTAGGAGAGAGTACTTAAGAACAAGTACACTGAACAGTAGTTTGACCAAATGGTCCAGGACAAAGAGATTTGGATAAACCTTTCAGATTTAACTGAGAATTTGAGAGTATTTTTGTCCTATGCAAATGTCCAGCAACAGTGAGGAGGAGGTTTCAATAATTCAGGGGACAAATTGTTCTAACATATGGATGCTAATCATTCTTTTCTCCCCATTCCCAGTAGAGTCAAGAGTCACATTTAAAAAGCAACCATGCTTTCTTATCCATTCATCGGCTGATGGACATCTAGGTTGTTTCCATGTTCTGGCTATTATAAACAATGACTTGACCGTCATCACTACTGAGCACCTTCTTTTGCAGCACCAGCAGCCATCTCTGAGCCCCTTATGGCTTCCCATATCCTGAGGAGGCAGAGAGCCACTTGGCAGCAAGTTGATTATTTTGGACCCCTTTTCCATAGCGGATTTTTCTTTACTGGAATAAGCATTTATTCTAGATCTGGATATAACTTGTCTGCTTGCCATGCTTTGCCAAGAATGCCATCTGTCGACTTACTGAATATCTAGTCATCATCAGGTTAAACCAAACAATACTACATCTGACTACAAAACTCAATTTACAATGAAATAAATAAGGCAGTTGGTGGACACAGGATTTACTAACTTTGGCCCCCAAAACAACTGGCCTTAAGGAATACTGGAATTTTTTTGAAGACTGAGTAACTATGTCAACTGAAATACTTTGTGTGAGACAATGTTATAATACATCACCTGTTTTTTGATGGCACCCTCTTAGCCAGAAGGTAAGAACTGTGATCCAAGTGAAAGAAATGGAGACTGTTTATTTAATTGAAAAATCCAATTGAAACAATGTCTATTTAAACAAATATACCCCTAAACTTTAAGATGTATATATTGAGATCATTGCATCTAATTTCGTGATCTTTGATTAGGAAAATTTGTTTTCAAAAACATGATTACATGTGTTTAAATTATTTGAATATAATTTCTATTGAACTCAGATATATAATAATTTTTTAAAAATTTATGTACAGTAGGATTATTCCATTTGCCAAGCAGTCATATCTACTCTACAATAGGTTTTCAATAAATATTTGTATGATAACTGTTAAATGTAAACATTTTCGGTGAATTTTCAGTATATTCCATAAGTTCTGTTTGTATATATGTAGTACATTAAAATATTAACAGTTTCTGCCTTATTCTTATTTTTGAAGTAATTATTTTTAATCATCTCTACAACAGTCTCTAACACTAATCAAAAATTATATTGCTGTAAGCAATGGACTATTTCAGCCCACAGTTATTCTGTGGAAATAAACTCTATCTGATATATATTTATTATTCCTAGCTAAGACATCTTTTTGTCTGAATCAAAATAAGTTAGCTACAACAAGGAAAAATACAATGACAGAATTTCTTTGAAATTGAATGAAATGCTATTCTTTAAAAAATGGTTTATTTGCTATTCTTATAGACAGTAACTTACATGTGTCTTCCATCCTTAGATCTACAGAAAAGTCTCTACACTTTGTTCCTGGGTTTTATTTTTAAGGATTTGAACCTGTGAAATAAACAAGGCTATCGTTTTCTTTTTGTTGCAGACATTTATAATCCAATTCCTATAACAGTGAAACTGTGGGAATCTCAAGCAGATATGGGCTTACTCTTTTTTTTTTTTTTAATGGAATCTGATCTCATGAGATGAGATTTTTGATTTCCCACCTGGCTACCAGAGAGAAAAAGGAAAACAAGAAAAAGTAAAGCTGAACACTGAATGTAAATTTACATCACCTCTTCAGAAATCTACTGATTCGTGCAATAAAAATAACAGCCTATGAATAAAGTCAATTCTTACCAAAAATGGAAATACATATTAAAATATTTGTCATGAGGATCAAACATCAATTTTTAAAATGGTTCATAAAACTCCAAGTTACTGGAGCTCTGCTACACAAGTCACACACACACAGGAAAAAGCCACATGCATGTGTGTGTGCTAAACTGCTTCAGTTGTGTCCAACTCTTTCTGACCCTATGGACTGTAGCCCGCCAGGTTTCTCTGTCCATGGGATCTTCCAGGCAAGAATACTAGAGTGTGTAGCTATGCCCTCCTCCAGGGGATCTTCCTGACCCAGAAATCAAACTCACGTCTCTTACATCACCTGCACTGGCAGGCAGGTTCTTTACCACCAATGCCACGTAAGAGTTGTTAAATTATGTAAGAATAAAATATATCCTAATTTTATGTATTAAGAGTAAAAAAGAAAAGACATAATACATATAAAATTATTAGATATATCCTAACAACTAAAGCTTCTTGATACAATGTATCAGTCACAACTCAGCTATAGTCTATTGCTAGCGTGCATTCTCAGTCATGTTCAAGTCTTTGCAACTCCATTGTCTATGGCCCACCAGGCTCCTCTGTCCATGATATTTTCCAGGTAAGCATACTGGAGTGTGGCCCTTCAGGCTCCTCTGTCGATGGGATTTTCCAGGCAAGCATACTGAAGTGGGTTGCCCTTTCCTCCTCCAGGGGATCTTCCTGACCCAGGCATTGAACTCGCATTTCCTGAACTGCAGGCAGACTTTTTACCAATGAGCCACTGGGGAAGACACAGACCTTCTGCTAATACAAAGTATTATATTTCCATTAATACAAAAAACCCTCAAACTGAAAGAAAGAGGTGGCCTGAGTTCACTTTCTTACTTCAAATCCACATTGCTTTGTGACTCAAACATTTATGTATATTAAGAATTAGAGTTCCTCTGATGATGTAAATTACTAAATCTGTTTATAATACAACTCTACCATTCACAGATGGTAGATGTTGATCTCTCTTACTAGAGAAGGATCATGTTTATTTCAATCATATGTTCACATGCTCAGTCAAAGCGTAGAAAGCCCTAATGCAGATGCTTTCCTCAAACCATCTAGGGAAAAAAAACAGGGGCAAAAATTACTAAGAACATAAGAAAAAAAAATGAAGCTTGTCTGCAATAAAGTTGTTAAGTTGTATGCTATGGGAACTAATCAATGTATGTGAATTTGAATATTAAGGAATATTCCAACCAGGGGGCAATGTTTAAGCCTAATCTTTAAGGGTATCATACACTGTTCCATGTCCCAGAATGTCTGATACAATGCCTTGCATGTGAAAATTATTCAATGAATAGTTACTGAATGTACTTTAAAAAAAAAAAAAAAGAAATTTGGGGTACGTAAATAATGAACTTTCACAAACAGAATCAGTCTGACACAGCTGCTAACAGTCTTGGTTAATATGTGATGGTAACTGACCCCATAATATGATCACGCTATGCAATGGTCACGGACCGTAGCTCAAGGGGAACACAAGTTGACATGAAAGGCCATTTTACTCTAGAGTGCAGCAATTCTCACCTTAACATGGTGATTATAACGCTCCAAGTTTTATGTCTCCCAGTCTAATTCCACCAGAAATCTTTACAAAGTGTGTTTATATCTGATCACTACACCAGAAATATTGCTGCTATATGTTAGACAAATTGAAGCAAGTCAAAAGAATCCACTCCAGCTATCATCAGAGAGTTTTAGCAGATATTAGAGTCTGGTAGCAGATGACCTTCATTACAGAGACCTCTTGTCTTGAAACAAACATTTCTGTAAAAGCATGATTCAAGAGTTTTGGGCAAGGCAGAGACTAATGAGCGTGGCGGATAAATAATCTCTGCTTTCAAAAGCTAAATATTCATCTTCAAGTATATATCCTATCACCGTGAATTATCAGTCTCCTCATTTGACCTTTCAAAACTTCAGAAAGGTGAAGGGATAAAGCTATCCATAATAATCTAGCAATCTCACTGCATCTGCTGAAACACCATGGTACCCACCATTAGTGAGATGGAGGAGAAAGGTGGCCTTCACCCCTCTGGTGATGGATGAAGGCCATTTCTTTGTTGGTAGCAATCCTCCTTTATTGTCATGCAAGCACAGAACCAACCACATTCTTTTTCCAGTTTACTCAAATAAAGAGACTCATCCATTCCACTCAGAACAGATAGATGCCAAAACTACTTTAATTGCCCTAAAAACTATTTCTTTGTGTGTTGTAGCCTCCTTCATGCCACCTCTGGCTGAGTTTAAACTGACTCTCCTTGAAAACTTAAAAAGCACTTTAAATTCCTCAGCTGGGAGGCAGGACAACTCGATTCTGTCTGCATCTCCAGCAGTTTAATTTTGTAGAAGTAATCTGTTCATGCTATGGCTCCATCTCCCCTTATATCTACTCTAAGGACTTTTTTTAAAAATATAAGATTTTTATACGTGAAAGTGTGAGAAGTGAACAGAAACAAGAACAATTATTAACTATAGGTTGAAATAAATTTCATTTCAGTTTTCAAATTGAAACTGTTTAAGTCAGTATTGGAAAATGATCACCCATGCCCAAGACAAAACTACCAAAATCAACAACTTCAAAAGAGGGAATGGATTTTGCTGAAGAACCAAATGATATGCCAGCAGAGCTTATGGATTTGCAGTCAGCCTTACCTACATCTTTGCTACTAGGTCACTTTAATTTACTTAACTATTTTACTGCACCACTTTAAATAATATTCTGCGTGGAAAAAAACTACAAAAATCCCAAAACAGGTCTGATTCTCCACCGTCTGAGCCACCAGGGAAGCCCCACAATCTAACCCGTACCTATTCACTATTGTCTTATCTTCTGAATACTTCAATCCTTGAACAAAAGCCCTTCCTTGAGAAATCCATTCTAATTTAGAACTTCATAACAAATATTCCCATCCTTCTCTTCCACTTACTGACAGGGCTCAGACCAAGACATATTTCTTTCTTAGTGCTTTAATAAGAGATTACCCTAAGTCTCAGGGACCCCCCCACCTCTGTAATGAGTAATTTATAACTGATATGGGTACTGAAGAAGCGGTTACCCAGAAAATGCATACCTGATAAAGGTCTGACAAGTAGTAAGAAATGCTGCATAAGAAGTTAAAGAACTAGAAGGTCACCTGAACAAGAGATCCATAGCACTAGATATGGAAACCAAGATTGACTAAGACTGATCATAAGGGGGAAGGAATATACATAGATATCAACTAAGAGAAGAGTTGGAGACGAACAGAACCTTTTCCTTCTGTGATTCTTCATCATTTACTTTCCCATATTTTGCTTAACTTTCATGCCTGCAAAACAGAAGAGAGAAAATAGTATCTAAATATATGAGTGACAGTCTATGTGTAGGGGGAACACAAAATTATAAGGCAGAAGTCACACCAGAAAGCAACTTGTAAACTAATTTTAAGCCATGTAAGCATGTAATGACCATAAATTTAATATCAAAATCAGAAGGATGTGCTATAGACATCACGTGTTTCAACTGTACCCAAGCAGCAGAGCACCATGTGGAAGAGATGCACAAGGACATAAGAGAGAAAGGCAGGGATTGACTCGTACCAAAGGGATGGTAAGAGACAGTGATGGAAGAAGAAAGGAAAGAAGACATCTCAGGAACTGGGACAGTCTGGACAAAAGCTAAAACTGAATGTACATGGCATTGTGCAGGGGCTTATAAAGGTCACACGGAAACTAGAGTCCAAGGAGAGAGGTAAGTTTTCCATTTCATTTCGTATCATATCCAGAGAATGGAACTGTAACTACACGGGTTGACCACTTACTGGGAAAACTGTTTCTCTTTATTTTAATAATCTATATCTGCAATTGGGGGAAAATAGCTTCTAGCTTTCAGGTGTCATGAAAATAGAAATAGTGTGCCTAAAAAAGGACAAAGTTCAGGGCCTACTTATGGTAAGTGGCTAATAACTTTAGAATTTTTTTTTTTTTAAGATCTGTAAGAGGAAAAACCTTTGACTGTGTGGACCACAACAAACTGTGGAAAATTCAAGAGATGGGAATACCAGACTACCTGACCCGCCCTCTGAGAAATCTGTATGCAGGTCAAGAAGCAACAGTTAGAACTGGACATGGAACCAACAAACTGATTCCAAATTGAGAAAGGAATACATCAAGGCTGGATACTGTCACTCTGCTTATTCAACTTATATGCATTTCACATCATTTGAAATGCCAGGCTAGATGAAGCAAAAGCTGGAATCAAGATTGCTAGGAGAAATATCAATAACCTCAGATACGCAGATGACACCACCCTTATGACAGAAAGTGAAGAGGAACTGAAGAGCCTGTTGAGGGAAGTGAAAGAGGAGAGTGAAAAAGCTAGTTTAAAATTTAACATTCAAAAAACTGAGATCATGGCATCCAGTTCCATCACTTCATGGCAAATAGATGGGAAAGCAATGGAAACAGTGAGAGACTTTATTTTGGGGAGCTCCAAATCACTGCAGATGGTGACTGCAGCCATGAAATTAAAAGATGCTTGCTCTTTGGAAGAAAAGCTATGACAAACCTAGAAAGCATATTACCACAAGACATACGTGTATCATCTGGGAGGCCAAACTCTAGCAAACGAAGGTAACAATGTAATAAATGCTACAATAAAGAAAAGCACTGATATCACAGGGAAGAATGGCAGGAAATGAAGCTCTGATCAATATCTTAAAAGTTCACTAGGCAGACAAGAGAGGCACAATTTCTAAGAGAAAAGACTGCACTTTTTCTGAAATAATTTTATTTTTATATTTTACAACTTGAAAGTGTTTTGCTTTTTTATATGTTAAAGGTTTATTTTATTTTATTATTTTTTAATTTAAATTTATTTATTTTAATTGGAGGCTAATTACTTTACAATATTGTATTGGTTCTACCACACATCAACATGAATCTGCCATGGGCATACACGTGTTCCCCATCCTGAACCCCCCTCTCATCTCCCTCCCCATACCATCCCTCCGGGTTATCCCAGGGCACCAGCCCCAAGCATCCTGTATCAAACCTGGACTGATGATTCATTTCTTATATGATATTATACATGTTTCAGTGCAATTCCCCCAAATCGTCCCACCCTCTCTCTCTCCCACAGAGTCCAAAAGACTGTTCTATACATCTGTGTCTATTTTGCTATCTCATATATGGGGTTATCATTACCATCTTTCTAAATTCCATATATATGTGTTTGTATATTGTATTGGTGTTTTTCTTTCTGGCTTACTTTCCTCTATATAATAGGCTCCAGTTTCATTCACCTTATTAGAACTGATTCAAATGTATTCTTTTTAATGGCTGAGTAATACTCCATTGTGTATATGTATCACAGCTTTCTTATCCATTCATCTGCTGATGGAATCTAGGTTGTTTCCATGTCCTGGCTATTATAAACAGTGCTGCGATAAATATTGGAATACACATGTCTCTTTCAATTCTGGTTGCATCACTGTGTATGCCCAGCAGTGGGATTGCTGGGTCATAAGGCAGTTCTATTTCCAGTTTTTTAAGATCTAAAAGTAAGACCAGAAACTATACAACTCTTAGAGGAGAACATAGGCAAAACACTCTCCAACATAAATCACACCAGGATCCTCTATGACCCACCTCCCAGAATATTGGAAATAAAAGCAAAAATAAACAAATGAGACCTAAATAAAATTAAAAGCTTCTGTGCAACAAAGGAAACTATAAGCAAGGTGAAAAGACAGCCTTTAGAATGAAAGAAAATAATAGCAAATGAAGCAACTGACAAATAACTAATCTCAAAAATATACAAGCAACTCCTGCAGCTCAATTCCAGAATAATAAACGACCCTGGACTGGAAGAAACACAAGCTGGAATCAAGATTGCCGGGAGAAATATCAATAACCTCAGATATGCAGATGACACCACCCTTATGGCAGAAAGTGAAGAGGAGCTAAAAGGCCTCTTGATGAAAGTGAAAGAGGAGAGTGAAAAAGTTGGCTTAAAGCTCAACATTCAGAAAACGAAGATCATGGCATCTGGTCCCATCACTTCATGGGAAATAGATGGGGAAACAGTGGAAACAGTGCCAGACTTTATTTTTTTGGGCTCCAAAATCACTGCTGATGGTGACTGCAGCCATGAAATTAGAAGACGCTTACTCCTTGGAAGAAAAGTTATGTCCAACCTAGATAGCATTTTCAAAAGCAGAGACATTACTTTGCCGACTAAGGTCCGTCTAGTCAAGGCTATGGTTTTTCCTGTGGTCATGTATGGATGTGAGAGTTGGACTGTGAAGAAGGCTGATCGCCGAAGAATTGATGCTTTTGAAAGATCCAAAAGTCTACAAGCAATAAATGCTGGAGAGGGTGTGGAGAAAAGGGAACCCCCTTACACTGTTGGTGGGAATGCCAACTAGTACAGCCACTATGAAGAACAGTGTGGCGATTCCTTGAAAAACTGGAAAAATACTGTATTTTTTAAAAACTCAAATAATGTAAATTCTCGGAAAATATACGCAGCTCCAAATGGCCAAGGAGTTGTGGCATATACACAAATGTGGCTGTGGATACAGCTATATAGTGAGCAGAAGCACGTAATGGAAGGCCATCCTCAGAGAGCTTCTCCATCAACTGTCCATGCTTTTCTTGAAGCAGGGAGCGGTGGTTTCTTGCATCCCAAAATCAGATCCACCTCATCAATGTGTTAATAAAGAATGTTTTACTGAAGATTATATGGGAAAACAGATGATTAAATCTATCACAAGCTATTTTGTAAATATTCTTTAAAAATCCCTCTAAGTAGTATCACCATATAATTTGCTATCTGAACAAGGGCACATGAATAACATCCCTGAACCATTTGTACAGACCATCACGGCCCAGGAAAACCAGGATGTTTGACCATCCTGAGTTTCACTCTCTGCCTTTAAACTCTATTCTCCCTTAAACTTTCTCCTGTGCACAGATTACCTGTCTCCTCTGTTTCCCAGTTTTTCCATTATACTCTGTCCAAGTCTCTATCAACCTTCCCTCCCATATCACCTTCCTTTCCTAACCACCTTCTTCTCTTCCTCCACCGGCTATTTTACTTTCTCTCTTTTAGGCATAAAGCAATGACCCCTCTATTAATTTCTCCCATTTATATCCTTATACTCAGCATTACCTTAGCAAAGAGTTTTCTTCATAATACAATGATGATGCAGTGGTAAAGAATCCTCTGCAATGCAGGAGAGGCAAGAGATACAGGTTGGATCCCTGGGTCAGAAAGATCCCCTGGAGAAAGACATGGCAACCCACTTTAGTATTCTTGCCTGGAAAAATCCATTGACAGAGGAGCCTGGTGGGCTACAGTCCACAGGGTCACAAAGAGTCAGTCACAATTTGGCTATTAAACAACTTAAAAGACAACGAACACTGAAGAAGTCTGTTTATCAGAGATTCTTTTCCTGACACCCATGCAAAGAAAATGCAAAAGGAGATATCATTAAGACATATACAAATAAGAAACACATGAAGAATATTCAACTTGAGTAATAACTTAAAAATTACACAAAACTGAAAATGAAAACATTTTGCTAATGATAATACTTGGTGTTGAATAAGGCACAGAGAACCCAGGACTCACACACTCCTGGCTGGTGGAAATGTGCATTAGTGCCTCCTTTCTAGACAGTGGTTTGGCAGTACTTATTTTAAAATCTCACAAAGGAACATGTAATTTAACCTAGGAAATCTACTTCTAGGAATTAAATGAGTAAATGATAATACTTGGTGTTGAATAAGGCACAGAGAACCCAGGACTCACACACTCCTGGCTGGTGGAAATGTGCATTAGTGCCTCCTTTCTAGACAGTGGTTTGGCAGTACTTATTTTAAAATCTCACAAAGGAACATGTAATTTAACCTAGGAAATCTACTTCTAGGAATTAAATGAGTAATTATGGATGAGTACACATGGTACTCACATTACTCATGTGATATTGCTTATCCCAGCAATGTTTATAATAGATAAAAGCAAGAAACCACCTAAATATTCACAATAGAATTGTCCTAATAATTTATGTTATATTCACACACAGGATGCAGCTACTTAAAATGATGTCTTAGATCAGCACTTTTGAAACCATTTTAGCAGTAAAGCCATTTTATCAAAAAATCTCCTACATATAGCTGTAGTAAAAGAAAAAAATAAAAAAACGCACACAAGCAGAGTCCCTCTGTTTGAGATGTCATGAGTAGGACAAGCAAATCGACCTCCTCCCTTATAGCACTAAGAACTATGACTTTTGAGTCTGTAGTAAATCTCATTACATACGTGATTATTATTAACATGGGAAATTTTCCACAGTAGAATCTAAGAAACAAAAGATAGCTGTTACAAAATGAGTATACACAAATTTGTTCCAAAAAGTCAGTGGGTAAAGGATAATATATTCAAACAGTCAGACTCCATTCCCAAAAAGAAAAAAAAAAAA
>SJYT01023103.1:120886-144716 GCA_006410635.1 Cephalophus harveyi
TCACTTCATGGGAAATAGATGGGGAAACAGTGGAAACAGTGTCAGACTTTATTTTGGGGGGCTCCAAAATCACTGCAGATGGTGACTGCAGCCATGAAATTAGAAGACGCTTACTCCTTGGAAGAAAAGATATGACCAACCTAGATAGTATATTCAAAAACAGAGACATTACTTTGCCGACTAAGGTCCGTCTAGTCAAGCCTATGGTTTTTCCTGTGGTCGTGTATGGATGTGAGAGTTGGACTGTGAAGAAGGCTGAGTGCTGAAGAATTGATGCTTGAACTGTGGTGTTGGAGAAGACTCTTGAGAGTCCCTTGGACTGCAAGGAGATCCAACCAGTCCATTCTGAAGGAGATCAGTCCTGGGATTTCTTTGGAAGGAATGATGCTAAAGCTGAAACTCCAGTACTTGGGCCACCTCATGCGAAGAGTTGACTCACTGGAAAAGGCTCTGATGCTGGGAGGGATTGGAGGCAGGAGAAGAAGGGGACGACAGAGGATGAGAAGGCTGGATGGCATCACTGACTCGATGGATGCGAATCTGAGTGAACTCCGAGAGATGGTGATGGACAGGGAGGCCTGGCGTGCTGCGATTCACAGGGTCACAAAGAGTCAGACACGACCGAGCGACTGTACTGAACTGATGGTCCTGCTTATAGGTTCTTCAGAATCAAAGAATCTTACTGTTGTTATCTTTTATGATATAACTTGATGTTTTATTAGCTAAAAGAATCCCCTTCTCCCACCACCTAATACTCATCAGAGGTTAGGATGGACTTAGGTCTGGGATTCCATCTCAGCTACTTTGTTCTATTTTTACCCCTGATTCTTTATTACCTTTCGATCATTCTTTGTAGATGCCAATATCCAAGTCACCTCTTTGTATATCCACTCTCCCACCACAGAGTGGACTTACAGGTGTGACCAACAGTACAGGAAAAGCATTAGTATGTGACTTCTTAGGCTAGGTCATAAGAAGTATTGAAGCTTCCACCCGGCTTCAATATGCTCTGGAAGAGGCCAGTTGTTTTCCCCGGAGAACTCTTTGCTACATGGAGAAGTCCACGTAGAGAGAAATGAGGGTCCTGAACAACATAAAGTACCACTTGCCAGCCATGAGAGTGGGCCTCCTTGGAAACGGATTCTCCAGCCCCAGTCAAGCCTTCAGATGACTGCAGCCCAACATATATCTAACTGCAACTGCATGAGATATCCTAAGTGTGAACTGGTGAACTGCCCAAATTATGGCCAGCAGATACTATCAGTGCTTACTGTTAAAACCATTATATTTTGTTGTGATTTGTTGTGGAGCCATAGATAATGAAAACACTCTCATCCAAATTAATAAAACACAGGGAGCATCTCTCCCCACATCTCTGAATCTAAGAGGGTCTTTAAGCCTAATAGTCTGTTCCCACCAGCACTTACTTGATATTCATACCTTTTACACTCTCCTACAAAAAAAAAAAATTCTATTAAAAAAGGAACATATTTCCTTCTAAGATATATTTAAGAACTTAATTTTTCATTCTTGATCATTTCTGATTTTTTAATTATATCGTGATCATGATCGTGAAGTTGCTTAGTCGTGTCCGACTCTTTGCAACCCCATGGACTGTAGCCTAGCAGGCTCCTCTGTCCATGGGATTTTCCAGGCAATAGTCCTGGAGTGGATTGCCATTTCCTTCTCCAGGGGATCTTCCTGACCCAGGGATCGAACCCGGGTCTCCCGCATTGTAGACAGACGCTCTACTGTCTGAGCCACCATATTCAGAAGACATTTAAAGGCAGAATTGATCAAAAAAAAAAAAAGTAACCATCTATATAAAGAAAATTATCATTGACTAAGTGTGTTAAGTGCTTCTAAAAGGCAAGAATAGAAAAATGATACTGAAAGATTATTAAACAGATTTATATTTTTTCATTAGACTGTGAGATTGGAAAACTCACAGGAACACTGGTTGTGGCTCCTCTCAGCTGGTTATCATCTTCTTCTGCCCCTTTCCTAGTATCATATCAAAATTGCTATTTTTGGTGACCACTTGTTTAATTAGTATATCAGTTTAACAGATGAAACAGAGCAGCTCAAAATTAGAGTATTTTCAACAAGGTAAGTTATTTTCCTCTCAAAAAGGAGTTAACAAGACTCCTCTGCTCAGGTGTAAAGACCCAGATTCCCTTTGGTGGGGGCAGGGGTGGGGGATGCACTCCATGACAGAGGTATGTATGTCCTTGTCCATATACTCTGTGACAGAGCTTAGTGGGGTGGGAGGCAGGGGAAGAAGTGTTCATTGATTTTTTTTTTCCACATCCAAATGGCTGTAACATACTCATGTGTACATAAACTGCACAATAAGTTTGGGAGCTTTAATCTCTTAGCATTTTTCCCTCAGCAATATATGTTGCACAAGTGTCAGACTCTCCAATGGATATATATAAATTTTCAGAATCTCTCCTTATAGCCATAGACAAATTTCTTTAGCTTTTTATTCTATATCTCTTCTGATTAATATTAAAATATCAGTCAATTCCCCTTAACTCTCCACTCCAACCAGGTATTGAGAATTGCTGACTCAAGGCAATGGCTGAGGCAATGCATTTCAAAGATTGCTATTCCATTTAAACTATGATAACTACACCTAGACTACAGAGATGGGATGTGAGGTGATTTATTACAGAAGAAGTGTTTTTCTTCCCACACAAAAGCTTCATAAAACAACATAATGACCATTTCATTGCCAAAGAACTTGAGTGATGATTTTCTCCATCTGTAAAATTCAAATTAAACAACCTGAATCATGTCATTTTTAAATTGCAAATGATCATTATATGATTCAATTACAAATAGAAGTCCTCATTATCTCATCTTTCTTCTTGCATCTCTAACTATTCCTGTGATAAATATCCTTAAAAATCCATCTGTATAGTAGGGTGTGATGAAAACACAGATTCAATGCAACAAATACCAACAGCACTCACCATGTGACAGACACTGTAATCACTTTACTGATTAGGGAATAAACACATCCAAATCCCAAAGTATTTGAATAAAGAGGATTTAACCAAGCAAATGTAGGTAGTAAGGGAAATATTGTTTTGAGTGGATTCCATTAAAGGTCTAAGGGAAAGAGAGTAGCACATTCAATACACTCTGAGTAGGTCTCAGAAAATAAGAGATGAGCAAGCCCTGAGGCTGGAGATAGAGCCACCAACTGTATCATGCAGGGGCTTTGGGGATTTTACTCCAAGGTCAATTGAAAACCACTGCAGAATATCAGGCAGAGGACTGAAATCAATGTTTTATGGAAGAAGTTATCCTGCATCTCATGAGAAGAAAGCAAATGGTGGTAAAAATAGAAACTGGGCATTGAGGGCAGGCAAGGCTGAATGCAGGCAAAGTCATTTAGGAAGCAATTGTGATAATCCAAACAAAGGGTTAGAGATTGCCTGTGGCTCAAACGGTAAAGCATCTGTCTACAATGCAGGAGGCCCAGGTTCGATCCCTGGATCAGGAAGATCCCCTGGCGAAGGAAATGGCTAATCCATTCCAGTACTATTGCCTGGAAAATCCCATGGACAGAGGAGTCTGGTAGGCTACACAGTCCATGGGGTCACAAAGAGTTGGACACGACTGAGCTACTTCACTTTGATTCACTTTTTAGATTAGGGGTATGGGTAGAGAGAGAAAATGTGAATGGATCTGAACACCATTTAGTAGGCATAATTGATACAAATTGCCTAGGAAGAACACAGCAACTGGGGGTTATTCTGCATAGTAGTAATCTAGGCAACTTCTTTTGACCCTTGTTCTCAAAATGTCTATGGTAAGCAAGACTCAGCAGGAAAACGGACCTAATTGGGATTTGCAAATTTATTTATATTATATGAGTGCAATAATGTAAATAATGCAAGAAAATGACCCTTCAGGGTACCTACAAAAATGATACCAATGGTGTTGATAGAACTACTGATGCTCTTTTCTTCTTCCTTCCTCTTTGATGGGATTTGCAAATACTTTGCAAAAAGTAATTTATCTTTCATGTATTCAATTATGAATTCAATAAATATCTATTGAACATCCATACTCTGCCAGTCACTTTGCTAGGAAGCACCGAGTACATAGCAGCAAAAAATAAAACCTGATAACAAACACATACCTTCTGGAAGTTCACATTCTGGTGTGTGTGTAGCATTCTAGTGTGTGTAGTAGGGGGTGAGGGGCAGCTATCAGACAATAAACAAGGTAAATAGAATATTATAGAGCATGCCTAAATGTCATAAAACTGATAGGTAGGAATTCTCGTTTATTCATTGCCAAAATAGACATTTTCAAAAACAAATAAAAGATGGCATAGGAATGGAATTACTAGAAGTCCAAACTAAATGGATTCATATGCCATCCCCCCATTGTCCCCACCACTTAATAGCAAAGCTACCATTCCCACTAACTGACCTCAAAGCACTCTGCTTAACACTGTATAGTTCTTATCTGGTTATATTGCTGCTGCTGCTGCTACTGCTAAGTCGCTTCAGTCGTGTCTGACTCTGTGCGACCCCATAGACGGCAGCCCACTAGGCTCCGCCATCCCTGGGATTCTCCAGGCAAGAACACTGGAGTGGGCTGCCATTTCCTTCTCCAATGCATGAAAGAGAAAAGTGAAAGTGAAGTGGCTCAGTCATGTCTGACTCTTAGCAACCCCATGGACTGCAGCCTACCAGGCTCCTCCATCCATGGGTTTTCCAGGCAAGAGTACTGGAGTGGGGTGCCATTGTTACCATTGCTGAAGATGTATTTTTTCATCTTTTCAAGCCTAGACTTATGAATAGACAAATCTTGGAAATAGTGGAGGAGAGACAACCATTGCTTTTATATTTTAATAAACATATCACAAATGAACCTCACTTTGAGCATAAAGCCTTGATGTATGAATAGTCATTTATTATTTGGAAAAATTCATTATAAACCTTCCATCTCAAAGAATACATATTTGTAAATGGAACTTTTCAATCAGAAAATGCAACTTTGAAAATGTGTTCTCATAAACATTTTCTTTTGAGTCTCATAAACCTAATACGAATTTTACCTGGAGCTGTATCTGTGTAGACAGAATTGTACACATGACCCACAGTATATCATTCTGCCATCAACTAGCAACCAATAGAATTGCAGCCTCTGAGGTTGAAAGACAGTTGAGAATTGCATATTTGTGCCTGTGAACAGTAAACAATGGAAGTCTGTGAGAATAATCACACTTGCACTAAACTTTTTGAATGATTTTAGATTTTCAGGTGAATCATTTTGCAGCTAAGTAAAGGGAACTGTGCATATTCTGTCTTCTGCTTTATACTCTGAAGATGAAGTTTGTATCAACTACAAATTAATGTATATATTTTTAAAGGGTAGAATAAATGCATTCACTTAATATTCATGACCCATTTGGTAATGTGTCTTAAAAATTAATAGCATGCATAATGTTGTGTTTTTAATGAAACAATTTGAACAATCCTTACAATGTGCAATGACTACGTTTGTTTTATATAATGAAAGTAATTCACCAAGTACAGCATGATTAGCTGTTTGCTGCAAAGGGTACTCCACAAATCCCCATGCTAGAGGAATTATGATTTGGGGGTAAGCTATTTCAAACCTCAATAACTTTGTTCCCTTTGGGTAATGGTAGGAATATGTTTTATTGATTTTTCTCAAAACATCCAGTGCTTTTCAATGAAGCAAATTTTCAAGTATCTTCCTGCAGTAATTTCAAAACCCCCCTCAAACTATAAACAAAGATTCTTTCTCATATATAGTTTAGTATATATGAAGCAATACATATTATAATGAAGATCAGGCTCTCTGAGAACAAAAAGGAAAGGTAATTATAGATAAAAATCATCATCCAAAGTAATACCTTTCCCAGAGAGCCAGGAGCATGCCTCTCTAGCAGATGGTATTTAACCCTTCCTTTCACAGGACATGTACTTTCTTTTAAGATACCAATCTGTACAACAATAAGGAAGTTTAAAACAAATAGCATATCCATCATCTAACTATAAAACCTTTACATAAGAATTATAGCTTTACTAATAAGTAAAAAACTATTCCAAAATTTATAGAAAATGTATCTGTAGGTATTTGTTAAATGATTCAGTGAATTTTCTTTTAACCACAAAGGAACGAACTATTAATATTAGAGTTTTTGAGTATAGATTTTTAAGGCATTTCTTCAATTAATAGATAACTAATTAGAGTTAATAGCTCATCATGTATAAATACTTTTTGGATACTCTAAACATTCTTCTGGGCTTTCTCAGGTGGTAAAGAATCTGCTTGCAATGTAGGAGACACTGCTTGGATCCCTGGGTCAGGAACATCCCCTGAGAAGGAAATGGCAACCCACTCCAGCATTCTTGCCTGGAGAATCCCATGGACAGAGGAGCCTGGTGGGCTACAATCCATGGAGTCACAAAGAGTCAGACAAGATTAAGTAACACCTTCACTTTTCACAAACATTCTTCTATAAAGAGGGACTAAGTGGAGAAGGGGACTACGGGTGACTTTTTCCTTATATTTTTTGGGATTCTGGATAGAAGTTTTTCTAAAAGCTGTCATCTTTTAAGATAAACATTATATGAACATTATTTATATTCTTTCTTTCTTAATCAGATTCATTCATAGATGACACAAATTTCTCTCACCTACAACCAAATTATCATAAATTTCAAATGATTAATATACAACTAAAAATGCTACCAATTTTCCCCCTTAAGGAAATATTACTTAATAATATTAAAAAACTTTACAATGTGCATCTATGTTGTACTTCTATGGACTTCGCTGGTGGCTCAGCCAGTAAGGAGTCTGCCTGCAATGCAGGAGACCCGGGTTTGATCCCTGGGTTAGGAAGATCGCCTGGAGAAGGAAAATGGCAATCCATTTCAATATTCTTGCTCTGGAAAATCCCATGGATGGAGGAACCTGGCAGCCTACAGTCCATGGGGTCGCAAAGAGTTGAACATGACAGAGGCTTCACTCACATGTTGTACTAGACATGTTCATTTTTAATCATCACAAAAATCCCCTGAACCAGTATCATCCTCAATTTACAAGAAAACTGTAGCCCAGTTAAATATGTTCCCTAGACTTACACAAATCATAGTTTATTATTTTAATCCTTGTCTAGAGAAGGTAATGGCAACCCACTCCAGTGTTCTTGCCTGGAAAATCCCATGGACAGAGGAGCCTGGTAGGCTGCAGTCCAGGGGGTCGTGAAGAGTTGGACACCACTGAGTGACTTCACTTTCACTTTTCATTTTCATGCATTGGAGAAGGAAATAGCAACCCACTCCAGTGTTCTTGCCTGGAGAATCCCAGAGATGGTGGAGCCTGGTGGGCTGCCATCCATGGGGTCGCACAGAGTTGGACACGACTGACGTGACTTAGCAGCAGCAGCAGCAGAGGACTCGAGTTCATTACAAGGAAAGAGAGCTGGAAATTTATAGGGATTTAAAATGAACAGAAAAATCTGCTCTGCCATGAATGCTTTTGCCATCTAGTTTTAAAGAAGATATAAGAACACTAAATGATTTAAAATAATTATAATATTGCTAATACCCATTTGTCATACACTGTGCTAAACACTTTGAATCATGTCCTTTATTCCCACAAATGCCATCTGACAAGTTTCTACATAAATGTCGCTTTTTCTGAGAAGTATTCTTCAGCCCCCTGATCTACGCTAGGCCCCTAAGTTGTAGGTTCACCATAAACCATCTTCTTCTTTCATCGTATTCCTTTCAATTTTAGATTTTCTATTTACTGGGTAAAAGGCTTCATGAGGGAAACAAAAGTGACTCCTCTTTGCCTCTACTCTTCTCGCAAGGTATTGGTCACATTTTAAAACAGTGGACAGAGGAAAAAATGGAAAATACTTATCTTTCTTGAGTCACTCAAAACAACAGTAAAGTATCTACTCAAGCCACAGTAAATTTTGTTGTTCTACCAATTTTTGCTTTTAAATTTTTGCAAAGTTGTGTTGGTTTCTGCCATACAACAAAATGAATCCATCATAAATATACATATATCACCTCTGTCTTGATCCTCCCTCCCTCCCCCCAGTCTCACTCCTCTAGGTCATCACAGAGCACCAGACTGGGTTCCCTGTGTTATACAGCAACTTCTCAGCAACTATCCATTTTACATATGATAGTGTATATATGTTGATGCTGCCTTCCCCATTCATTCCACTCACTCCCTTCCACACTGTGGACTTGTGGACACAGTACACCCTTCCACACAGTATCTCACTGGCACTGTAGCTACCACCAATATCTTTCTCTGATAACTTTCTAAAACTCCCTCTCAACTCCAAATTTTGCTTCATATTCTTCATTCTCCACCCTCTCTCATCTTCTACATCTCTTAAATTTCAAGTCTGGCTTTCTTTCAATTCACAGGCTCTATTTATTATTCTACAGCTTCCCAAGTGGCTCAGTGGTAAAGAATCCACTTGCCAATAAGAAGACTGGGTTTGATCCCTGGGTGGGGAAATCCCCTGGAGAAGTAAACAGCAACCCACTCCAGTATTCTTGCCTGGTAAATCCCATGGACAGGAGAGTCCAGTGGGCTAGAGTCCATGCGGTTGCAAAGAGTCAGACATGAATGAAAACACACACATTGATTATTCTAATTCTACTCAACAAAGGCTCAAAGACTGGAGTGAAAAACAGAATGAACAGAAGGGAAAGGGGGGGAAGTGTCTGAGATGTGTCCTGGTACCCAAGAGAACTCAGTGAATCATGGGGCAACCTGAGTGGGAAAAGTACTAGGTCTTCCCCATGCCCTCAATTTCATTTCTACTTCTTCACTGAAAATGAAATATTTTCTTTCTGGTAATGGATATTAACTATTCCTCAAATGTCAAGAGCTTAGCAAAGAAGTTTTGTAAATCAATGTAACAAATCTGCTCAAACAACAAAACTCTTAAGACAAAAATAGATCCCAAAACATTAAGACCAGATTGGATACACTCTGAAGATATTATCTTTAGAAAGAATGTGAAAGTTGAAAAAAGTGTAAAATGTCTATTTTGGAAGAAATTTTTAAGAGGCATGTTTGTCATTGACCATCCAAGTGCTATTTCAAGAACTGTCTAAAATGCCTATAAAGACACGTGCTTATGTGTGTGTGGGTATGTGCATCCACTGTGAAGATCACCAAAACTAGGACAATCAAAACCTGATACCATTAAATATCCTGATTATGAGTTATACTTGTGCTAAGTCACTTCAGTCATGTCCGACTCTTTGGACTATAGCCTGCCAGGCTGCTCCATCCATGGGGTTCTCCAGGCAAGAATACTGGAGTGGGTTGCCACTTTCTTCTCCAGATCTTCCTGATGGAGAGATGGAATCTGTGTCTCCCTTATTGGCAGGCAGGTTCTTTATCTCTAGCACTGCCTGGGAAGTTATCCTTCATTGTACATTTACACCTGTATGTCTCCAGTTAGAGTAGACAGGCCACCACAGAGATTCTCATGGGGAATTTGGAGAGTAGATTTGAAATAGCATTTTGCTACTCATACATATTACTCATCTTCTGACTCATGGTGCTGGCATGAGACTGCAGCCAGGCCTGCAACTCCAACTTCACCTGCATCTCATTCAGTATAACTAACTCCTGAGCCAGTTGTGTATGTTTCACAAGACAGCAAGCTCCTGAATTTCTGTAGGACATTCATTTCATCAAAGTCAAAAGTCACAAGAAGTGACACTTCAATCAGTCCTCACTGACTTTAGCTTGTGTATCCCAACTTGCTCTTATTCTCTCCCAATTTGTATCTATCTGCCCTCCACAACTGCTTGGGGACTTTAAGCTCCAAGATCAGATCAGTTGGGAAAACAATGAACAGTGCAGAGACTCAGTAAATTCCAGAATTTCAAAATATCTAAGTCCTATGTGTCTGTGTGTATCTGTTTCTCCCTTTTAACCCTGACTGATATATACTGTCCAAGTCAATGAACATAAGTATCTCACCTAATCATTTAGCCAAGAGTTATTTAGCACATACTCTGTGCCAAGTACTATTTTAACCACTGGACACACACTGATACAAGTATAAGAGAGACATTCCTCCCTTCATGTTGTCTGCATACTAACTAGGAAGATGGAAATAAATGAGCATGTAAATAAGCAAGCATAAAATTTAGATGATGTATTAGTTTACTATTGCTGTTCCAACAAACCTAGTTGCTTCAACAATTCAAACTTATCATCTTACATTTCTGGAATTCAGAAGTCCAAAATGAATCTTGGCTAAAATTAAGACAGGTTTCTCCCCAAGGATCTATGACAGAATGCCTTTTCTAGCTTCAGAAGACCACCTGCATTCCTTGGTTTGTGCCCCTTTCTCCATATGCAAAATGCATCACTCCCTCCCACTTCTGCTTCCATTGTCACCTCTCCTTTTTCTGACTGACCCTCCTGCCTCCCACTTATGAGGACCCTTGAGATTACATTCGACCCACTCAGATAATTCAAGATAATGTTCCTATGTCAAAATTCCTTTTCCCATGTAAAGGAACATTTACAAGTTCCTGACCATTATTCAGTCACTCAGATAATCTGTGTTCATAGAAAATCAACAAAATAGGAAATGAAATGTTAACTTATATAGTCAAAGATATCCTCTCAGAGAATTTCTTTTCAGCAGAAACCTGAAAGATAAGGAGAAAAGTATTCCAATCTAGGCAGGAAGACTAAGAACTATTAAGACTGTAAGGGAAAAAAGCTGGATGTGTTCCTGGAAAAGAAAAACTTCTTTACACAAACTGAGAAGAGATGGTAGGACCAGGCCTCAGAGATCTGAAGCCAGATCTTCTAAGGCCTTGTGCTAAACAGCTTGGGTTTTATACATCAGTCACTATGCAAAGATTTTATTACTGCAGCAGTCTATAGGAGAAACTTTATCTAAGATGGAGATGCAGCAGACTCTAAAGTGAGTGAACGAAACCAACATGTGGGCATCATCTCATGCCATTGGATCTTAAAAACCTGTATGCATCATGGGCCACAGAATTAGTAAAAGTACCTGCACTGCACATCAGTTTCCCGACTCATGGGCTAGCAACCTGAATCTCTGCAAGTAGCATCCAACAAATAGGAGGAGCCTAGGAAAAGATCTTGACTGAACTTTATATTTCAGCCAGGTTGTTTACTGAAAAACTAATGAACATTTTTCCTCCAAAAACAATTTTAAAATTGATTTTTGTTTAATAAGTACAGGTACTTTGGGGAAGGGGCTTCCCTGGTGGCACAGTGGTAAAGAACTGCCTGCTAATACAGGAGATTCAGGTTGGATCCCTGGGTTGGGAAGATCCCCTGGAGAAGGAAATGACAACCCATTCCAGTATTCTTGCCTGGGAAACCCCATCGACAGAGGAGCCTGTTGGGCTACAGTCCATGGGGTTTCAAGAAGAGTCAGACATGACTTAGCAACTAAACAACAACAACTTTGGGGAAGAAGTCAAGCCTTTAACAATGTTAGGTCTTCTTTTCATGCCTTTCTATTCTACATTGTTCTAGTGAAGTGATGAAGTGGTTCTATCTGCAGTAAGCTGACGAGTGAACAGGAGGTAGGGAAATAAATGTACGAAATACATGTCACTTAACTTTGAGGAGTTTTGCTAAGAAAAGAAAAAGGAATCGGATGGCACCTGGAGGAAAATAAGATCTTAGTAGGGTTTTTGTTAAGATGGGAGATATGTTAGTATGCTCACTGATAACAGAATGATGAAGGGAAATTTGTTGATAGAGGCAAAAGCAGGAAAACTGCAAGGGCTAAGCAGTTAAAAAGTCAGTGAGAAGGAACAGGACTCATGCATAAGTGAAGACTTTGGCCTTGGATCAAAGTAAGGACAGTTCAAACTGAAAGTCATATTTCTCATTAACTAAAGGATTGACATTCTGCTTTTGTAACAGTCTCTTGGGTTTTGTTAGCAGAAAACAGCATCCTGAACCTGAGTACTTCATGACACTGACAAGACTGCACTTCTAAGTCTTTAAGGCTGTCAGTATCTTACTTAACTGCAGCAACTCCACTGAGGGAAAGACCACCTTTTGGGGACCTGTCTGGGAGTCCAGCCAACAGCCCCTTGATGACATGACTTCCCTCTGAGTTCATTTTATCCTCTATAGATCTTAGTTCACACAGACATATTTTTTTTTAATAAGTGTAACTTTAGCAAATAGTCATACATCACTTTTAATTGATATACTGAACCATCTAGCATAAAAGCAGCTGCTTTCTCCACCCATACGTGTTGCGTGGGAATTCTCTAAGTATAGGGATTAGCCAATTAAAACCAAACAGTAGAGAAAACGGTATGTTCCATGCAAGAACATAGAGAGTTTGCTACCAGGTAAGTTGTTGGGGTCAATATACAAATATTTTATTTGGTATTCTATTTATTATTGATTTCTGTGCTTAATTGGTAACTGACTTATATTTTTTTCAAGGAGTGAATCTTCTATGCCAGAATGCATTAAGACACCACAAATCAAGGTTCTGTTTCAGTGGGAAACTGGGGGGAAAAAAAAACTGAAAGGTATTGCTGCTGTTATGCAAATAAGAAAAGCCTAAGAAGAGAGAGTTCTATAATTTCTGTGATGGATAGAAATGGGCTTAGGGTTGACAGGCAATCTAAAAATTACTATTACCTCTCATTATATCTTTCCAAGCATTTCCGTTTGTGCAGAATGGGATTTTAAACATCTTGATCAAGCAATAGAAGTCTGCCTCATCTCCTGACACTGATGATCATCTGGCAGGGCAATATTGTTGCTCTAACTGGCATCCGCACACGGTTATGAAACTGCATGAGGCATTATCCAAGAAGTGGCTTGTGATTGGAAACAGCCAGCAGAAATTTAAAAGCAACCATCATTTTGCCACTCATGAAATGATCAAAGGTTTCATAGAGCTTTATGCCTATGAGGGCCAGTATATAAGATTCACTCTAATCTCAAGATGTAAATTTTAATGTCTTCAATTGTCTAAGATTCTTAGAGTGGTAGGACTTTTTTTTTTTTTTTTTACAATATTGTATTGGTTTTGCCATACATCAACATGAATCTGCCACGAGTATACACGTGTTCCCCATCCTGAACCCCCCTCCCTCCTCCCTCCCTGTACCATCTCTCTGGGTCGTCCCAGTGCACCAGTCCCAAGCATCCTGTATCATGCATCAAAACTGGACTGGAGATTCATTTCATATATGATATTATACATGTTTCAATGCCATTCTCCCAAATCATCCCACCCTCTCCCTCTCCCACAGAGTCCAAAAGCCTGTTCTATACATGTGTCTCTTTTGCTGTCTTGCATACAAGGTTATCATTACTATCTTTCTAAATTCCATATATATGTGTTAGCATACTGTATTGGTGTTTTTCTTTCTGGCTTAATTCACTCTGTATAATAGGCTCCAGTTTCATCCACCTCATTAGAACTGATTCAAATGGATTCTTTTTAATGGCTGAGTAATATGTGTATATGTACCACAGCTTTCTTATCCATTCGTCTGCTGATGGACATCTAGGTTGCTTCCATGTCCTGGCTATTATAAACAGTGCTGCGATGAACATTAGGGTACACATGTCTCTTTCAATTCTGGTTTCCTCGGTGTGTATGCCCAGCACTGGCATTGCTGGATCATAAGGCAGTTCTATTTCCAGTTTTTTAAGGAATCTCCACACAGTTTTCCATAGTGGCTGTACTAATTGGTATTCCCACCAACAGTGTAAGAGGGTTCCCTTTTCTCCACACCCTCTCCAGCATTTATTGCTTGTAGACTTTTGGATCGCTGCCATTCTGACTGGTGTGAAATGGTACCTCATTGTGGTTTTGATTTTCATTTCTCTGATAATGAGTGATGTTGAGCATCTTTTCATGTGTTTGTTAGCCATCTGCATGTCTTCTTTGGAGAAATGTCTATTTAGTTCTTTGGCCCATTTTTTGATTGGGTCGTTTATTATTCTGAAATTGAGCTGCATAAGTTGCTTGTATATTTTTGAGATTAGTTGTTTGTCAGTTGCTTCATTTGCTATTATCTTCTCCCATTCTGAAGGCGGTCTTTTCACCTTGGTTATAGTTTCCTTTGCTGTGCAGAAGCTTTTAAGTTTAATTTGGTCCCATCTGTTTATTTCTGCTTTTATTTCCAGTATTCTGGGAGGTGTGTCATAGAGGATCCTGGTGTGATTTATGTCAGAGAGTGTTTTGCCTATGTTCTCCTCTAGGAGTTTTATAGTTTCTGGTCTTTCATTTAGATCTTTAATCCATTTTGAGTTTATTTTTGTGTGTGGTGTTAGAAAGTGTTCTAGTTTCATTCTTTAACAAATGGTTGACCAGTTTTCACAGCACCACTTGTTAAAAAGATTGTCTTTACTCCATTGTATATTCTTGCCTCCTTTGTCAAAGATAAGGTGTCCATAGGTATGTGGATTTATCTCTGGGCTTTCTATTTTGTTCCATTGATCTATATTTCTGTCTTTGCAGCTCTACTGTCTTGATGACTGTGGCTTTGTAGTAGAGCCTGAAGTCAGGCAGGTTGATTCCTCCAGTTCCATTCTTCTTTCTCCAGATTGCCTTGGCTATTCAAGGTTTTTTGTATTTCCATACAAATCTTGAAATTATTTGTTCTAGCTTTGTGAAAAATACTGTTGGTAGCTTGATAGGGATTGCATTGAATCAATAGATTGGTTTGGGTAGTATACTCATTTTCACTATATTGATCCATGAACATGTTATATTTCTCTTTGATTTCTTTCAACAGTGTTTTATAGTTTTCTATACATAAGTCTTTAGTTTCTTTAGGTAGATATATTCCTAAGTATTTTATTCTTTTCGTTGCAATGGTGAATGGAATTGTTTCCTTAATTTCTTTAAGGATAATGTTTGCTGTGGGTTTATCATATATGGCTTTTATTATGTTGAGGTATGTTCCCTCTATGCCTGCTTTCTGGAGGGTTTTTATCATAAATGGATGTTGAATTTTGTCAAAGACTTTCTCTGCATCTGTTGAGATAATCATACGGCTTTTATTTTTCAATTTGTTAATGTGGTGTATTACATTTATTGATTTGTGGATATTGAAGAATCCTTGCATCCCTGGGATAAAGCCCACTTGGTCATGGTGTATGATCTTTTTAATGTACTGCTGGATTCTGATTGCTAGAATTTTGTTAAGGGTTTTTGCATCTATGTTCATCAGTGATATTGGCCTGTAGTTTTCTTTTTTTATGGCATCTTTGTCAGGTTTTGATATTAGGGTGATGGTGGCCTCATAGAATGAGTTGGGAAGTTTACCTTCCTCTGAAATTTTCTGGAAGAGTCTCAGTAGGATAGGTGTTAGCTCTTCTCAAAATTTTTGGTAGAATTCAGCTGTGAAACCATCTGGACCTGGGCTTTTGTTTGCTGGAAGATTTCTGATTACAGTTTCAATTTCCATGCTTGTGATGGGTCTGTTAAGATTTTCTAGTTCTTCCTGGTTCAATTTTGAAAAGTTGTACTTTTCTAAAAATTTGTCCATTTCTTCCACGTTGTCCATTTTATTGGCATATAATTGCTGATAGTAGTCTCATGATCCTTTGTATTTCTGTGTTGTCTGTTGTGATCTCTCCATTTTCATTTCTAATTTTATTGATTTGATTTTTCTCCCTTTGTTTCTTGATGAGTCTGGCTAATGGAGTTGTAGGACTTTAAACCTGTTCAGTTTCAAATGTTCAAATAAAGAAATGGAAGCCACCCATTGTAATACAACACTCCCATCATGGGGCAAAGGCTGGCTATGGAAGTCAGTAGTCATGAGTCATACACCATTACTTTCTCCAGCTCATAATTTTAGAGCAAAAATATGATAGGTGTTTGATTTTTTACAAACTCAAATTCCTACATTTTATTAAGTAAATTTGGGATAGTCTACTTAAAATACTTCAGGTCTTCTGCAATAAAATTATGCCAATCACAAAGTAAATCTGGGAACAGTGAGGTGACAACAGTATTCTCAGCTTCTCCACACTTCCATTTTCTCACCTGTAAAATATGGAAAGAAATGTCTACCTTCTAGACTGATTGAAAAGATTAATTGGATTATGATTATAAAAATACTGGGCTCAGAATTTGGTACACAGTGTTCACTCAAAAAACAGTGACTGTCATTGTAACCATTGTTCTCTTTGTGCAAAAAGCAAGAAGACATGTTTTATCAGACTCAAAAGCCTGAAAGGAACTTTTAAAAGGCATCTATTCATCTTTCTTGTTCTGTGTACCAGGGTTAAATCCCACTTATCTACCCTGACTTCTCTCTCAAATGACTAAGAAGATAACAATACTTCTTAGTGGATTATTATGACTATGTAAATAACATTAATTGTTTGGGTTATGTACAGTTGTTTTTCTCAAGGGATTACTGTAATTCTAAAGCAAAGCAGCTGACAGCTTCTAGGGACAATATCTTAATTAACAATTATTGTGCAAAAATCTTTTTTCTGACTAGGCAGGGGGAGAGAGGTTGTTAGGAGGCAGGGAGAGATGTATTAGAGATGTCCAGAGAGCAAGGGGCCTTTGTTACGCTTAAAGGGTCTCTCTTTGCCGAAGAAAGCTCTCCAATTAGACAGAAAACTGTCGCAGGAGCATAAAAGCCATTTCCAGCACCATGTAAGGCAGTCCCATTTTTTTTAGTTGGACGAGTGAAATGAGAACGATATCTCTCTTGTTGCAACTGCCAATTATTTAAGAGGCAAAACTCAAGAAAGTCAGAAGTGAGTCTCGAGCATGAAATGATAAAGTAGCAACCAGAACTGAGCACAGCTAATGGCTGGCTTTATGGTTCTTTAATAAGATGGGGCTTGAAGAAGCTGGGAGAAAATAAACTCCAACTCTACTTCATTAGGACTAGATGGCTTAATATATGTACAACAGTTCTATTTAAAATGAGTTGTCCAGGATGCAAAAGTCACTACGTCTGATCCATGTTAGGCATGGACAACCTAAGAAATGACAGGTGGCACTTTTTAAAGAAAAATGAAGAATCAAACTCAAAATACATACAAGCACTCCTAAAAGGTTTTAAATACAGGTTATAAATATAACTAACCAAAAGGTAAAATTCAAAATGAATCATATCCCTAGGACTATCCCTAATTAAACTGTAGTAGAGATTTATCTACATATCCTATTAGATGTAAGCTGTACATTTATACTTGAAACTTCATCCAAATAGGTATGTAATACACTTTTAGTAACTATGAAAGTTTCTCAGATAGGATTTTAATCACTGCTATAACAAATATTTATGAAATACCTACTGAACTAGGAACCAAGGTACAGAGGAGGGAAAAAGTACATAATGCCAGACTTCAGGAACTTAAAATCCAGTGAGGAAAATGGATATTAACACATACAGCTTATGTCATCAAGAGCATGACAAAAGATTCTAAGAAGGGATCTGATTTAGGCAGGAGGAGCAATGGAATTTAAGCTCTAACCTGAAAGACTGGCTAACAGTTAAATAAAATACCAGACTACCTGACCTGCCTCCTGAGAAATCTGTATGCAGGTCAAGAAGCAACAGTTAGAACTGGACATGGAACAACAGACTGGTTCCAAATAGGAAAAGGAGTCCGTCAAGGCTGTATATTGTCACCCTGCTTATTTAACTTATATGCAGAGTACATCATGAGAAACGCTGGACTGGAAGAAGCACAAGCTGAAATCAAGATTGCCGGGAGAAATATCAATAACCTCAGATATGCAGATGATACCACCTTTATGGCAGAAAGTGAAGAACAACAAAAGAGCCTCTTGATGAAAGTGAAAGAGGAGAGTGAAAAAGTTGGCTTAAAACACAGCATTCAAAAAACTAAGATCATGGCATCTGGTCCCATCACTTCATGGCAAATAGATGGGCAAACAATGGAAACAGTGAGAGACTTTATTTTCTTGGGCCCTAAAATCACTGCAGATGGTGACTGCAGCCATGAAGTTAAAAGGTGCTTGCTCCTTGGAAGAAAAGCTATGACCAACCTAGATAGGATATTAAAAAGCAGAGACATTACTTTGTCAACAAAGGTCTGTCTAGTCAAGGCTATGGTTTTTCCAGTTGTGTATGGATGTGAGAGTTGGACTGTGAAGAAAGCTGAGCACAGAAGAATTGATGCTTTTGAATTGTGGTGTTGGAGAAGACTCATGAGAGTCCCTTGAACTTCAAGGAGATAAAACCAGTCAATCCTAAAGGAAATCAGTCCTGAATATTCATTGGAAGGACTGATGCTGAAGCTGAAACTCTAATATTTTGGCCACCTGATGTGAAGAACTGACTCGTTTGAAAAGACCCTGATGCTGGGAAAGATTGAAGCCAGGAGGAGAAGGGGATGCCAGAGGATGAGATGGTTGGATGGCATCACCGATGCAACGGACATGAGTTTGAGTAGGCTCTGGGAGTTGGTGATGTATAGGGAAGCCAGGTGTGCTGCAGTCCATGAGGCTGCAAAGAGTCAGACACTACTGAGCAACTGAACTGAATGAAGAGAAGGAGAAATAAACATTTTGAGGCAAGGGCACTGAAGCAGAAGAAAAGTTGGAATAGCTGAAGAGCCATAAAAAGGCCAGTGAGGATAATGTGATAGCATCAAGGGAAGAAAAGATACACAGACAGTGACAAGATCAGATTGGCCATGTTAAAAAAAAAAAAGTAATGTATCCTAAGTGCAGTGCCACTGAATGGTTTTAAGCAGAGAGTATGAAATCATTAGATTTACATTTCAGAAAAAATAACCTGGCATAGTTCTGCATAGAGCATAACAGCATACAATGGCATGCATAACTACAAGCTTAGTAGGGAGCTGCCATGGTCTAAGTGAGGCATGGTAGTGTTTCAGGTAAAAGATGTGGAGAAAAATGGATTCATTCAAGGTCTATTCTGGAATAGGCATCCATAGGTGATAGATTAGAATATTTCTCTGGCTTCTGGTTAAAATTACCAAATAGAATATGATTCCATTCACTGACATAAAAACACAACAAAGTTAGAGGAAAGTGATGGGAAGAAGTACAGTTCATCAGGTGCCTCATTAGAGACTAAAAAAGGGAATGAGAAAAGAGCAGTAGCGCAGGAATATCAGCATCTCTGGGGAGAAATATAAGTTTTTAGATATATCCAATTTTATGATTGTATCCATTTATCTATACACATTTTGTTTGGGAATACAAGCCACAAATCTCAGCTCTTTTTGGATAAAAGGAGTAGCATGTCCACAGTAGGACAGGGACTCTGGCGTCCCAGGGACTGGTGGTTATCACAAGGCAGGCATGAGAAAGACAACTCCAAAAAATGAACAACCTCAGAACCAGAAAATTTGTCAAACAGTACTGAAGTTTAACAAAAATAGAGGCAACTGAGATTTGAATAAGATCTGGTATTAACAGAAAAGAAGAACCAGCCAAAGAAATAAGTTAACAAGAACTCAGTTGTCAAAGATGGAGCTTTGATCAAGTATATAAGCAGACACTGAGAATCGTTTGTGATTTTTATCTTGAAATGACAATGTGGTAACTGTGCACAGATTAACATAAGATGAGCTTATATGGGACACACTGAAGAGATGCTTGCTAGGTCCCCAGAGCCCAGGTGGGACAACTGGGGTCTCCCACAGGGACCCTGTATGGAAGGGTTATCATTACTCATCTCAGAGTGAGGAAACCTTTGAAATTGGTTTTGGCAACTACTGTCTTCATCAAGCATATACCAAATATGCCTGGTGCAGCCCTGTATAGTTCTTATTACAGAGTATACATTCAATAAGTCTCAACAAAATGTTTGTATAAACTCCAGAGTTAAATTCCTCCCAGTGTTGTTTTTTAAAGATATGTGGACTGGGCAGATACTACCTGATTCTTTCAAAATTTCAATGACAGAGGAGGAAAGTTTCTATAAACAGCAGTCTTTACAGAACACTGCCTTAACAACAGTTAACAGGCAGTCTTATAGGACTACCCATTACAGTGGCACAGAAAGCAGCTAACTCATCAGAAACTATATTAGAGCTTTACAGTCTCTACCTTTTCTGTCTTTTCATCTGAATGCCTCAGCTATGAAATCTCTTGTTTTGACCTTAGTGGAAATGGCTATCCTTTGTGAAATAACCTAGAAAGCTCTTTGTGTCTGTTCTGTACACATTGGTAAATTTCCTGCATGCTTTCTTCAGAAGTTCCTAGCTTCAAACTCATTAATCACTCTCATTATTCTTTTAGATTCTCTATACACCACCCCTCCTCGCTCTCTACAGTTAGGAGCCCAAAATTAGACTCATTAGGAAAGGCTTGGCCAATGCCAAGTCTAACAAGATGACATTCTCATGAATTCTGCACATGTAAGAGTGAACTCATCAAAAAGTGAGGTGATGCCTGGAAAAGTCTTATGAACTCTCTGAATCCTGTCTGAAATAAATATGTAAGCTAAAACTGAAACAAAGATTTGCAAACAACTGAACTCCAAATCATATACCTGAGGTGCTAAGGGACCACTCACCACCTTCCTCCTACCACCCACCCACCCTACCACCCCTTGTTATTCCTGCCTATATAGATATAACAATTCTGGGTTGATAGGAGAGCCAATAATGCCAAAAGGTAGAGAGAAATAATGCCAAAAAGGACCAAGAGTTGGAACCTAATATGCAGAGGCCAAGGCTGAGCTTAAACAGTGTAAACTAGAAAGGATCTGCCAATGAAGAGAGGAAAAACTAATCTGGCTAAGAGCAGGACCCTGGAATCAGACTTCTGGGTCTGACTTCTGCATCAACCACTTACCAGTTGTTTGACCCTGGAGGCTGGTGAAACTGAGAATTTCAGCCTCATTTTCCTCATCTGTAAAGTGAGGCCCCTTATGGCACATAAATTATAGATTTTAACAATCGCATGAGTTAAGTATCTGTAACTGTTTACTACATCTGAAATAGTCATGTTATAATTTTATGTATAGGTACATTTTTTGAATAATTTAAGTATTTGTTAACTTGACTAAAATAAGCATTTAAAAGGGCACTTTAGGCCATCTTTGCTGTTGAGTCACTGGAAAAATCCCAGGCATTGTCAATTCTCCAATAAACATGTAAATTTTTTTTTAATTGGAGAATAATTGCTTTACAATGTTGTGATTTCTTCTGTACAGCAAAATGAATCAGCCATAATTATATATACAGCCTCTCTCTCTTGAGCTTCCCTCCCCCCTCCCATCCTACCCTTCTAGCAGCTTCCCATTAGCTATCTATTTTACATATAGATAGTGTATACATGTCCAAGGTATCTAAATTTTTAACCAACATGGTAGCCATGCCACTGGCATCAAGGTTGCAGTTAATGTAAACCAATTCAATATACCAACTAGACAGCTGGTAGAAATAACTATGTATAACGGAGAACAAGAGATAAAATCCCTGATCCATATACTGTGACCTAGCATTCTTGTCAGCAAGAAACAGAATTAAACTGTCCCTTCATGGAAGTCATTTAATTTCTAGCAGGAACTAAAAGCAAAATTGAATATCTGTAAGTATTTGAAACCTCAAGTTTTCTGCAGAACGTTTTATCTTGTAGAGAAACCATAAGCTCACTTAATATTTCTATATTATGAATACTATACATAAGATACCTCTCATTTAAGCTTATAAATGATTATCCTTCCAATCAGTAGTACACACTAGAGCAACTATTAATAGATTTTCTATTGTTGCTCTCAGCTGAATCTGTCAATGCTTACTTATAGGCCTTAACAATTAAAGTTTTATTTTCTATTTTACTTAAAAGTCATAGATGAGTGAAAAAGGTCAGACACAAGTAAGTGTATAGTGTATGACTCCATAAAATTCTAGAAAATTCCAACTAATCTACAAAAATAAAAAGCAAGTCAGTGTTTGCCTAGGGCTGGGGCGGGGGTGAGGGGTGACGGGTCTTGAGGAGAGGACATCAAAGGGCCACAAGAAAATTTTAGGGTGATGGAAATTGTCTGTCTCTTCGTTGTGGCATAGCTTCATAGTATACAACTGTCAAAACCTGCCAAATTGTACAATTTCAATGGATAGTACAAGGAATAAAGGATATACAAGGAATAAATTACATCTGGATAAAGTTGACCTGAATAATAAATGTCACAGAAAAATGTCTAGAATAACACACAGAATATAAATGAAACTGATCAAGACTTTAGACATGCTTCTAGCTAACAATCAAGTTCAGCTCTATTCTGTACTTCTCTAAAACACAGAAATATGATTTTTACCACACAAATTAAGTTAAAACTAGCATCTTACAAAGGCTTGTAGAGCCAGGATGTCATCTAAGACAAGATGAAAAGTCTGTGTTTTTATAAACCTGACACTATGGGGAATAAAACAAGGAAATAAAGTTGGAGGTGCCTGTCTCTTTACAGAAAATGAAATGGGCTATTGCATGAGGAGTTGTCAGGAATATTACAGTTATTGATGGTTCAACCTGAAAAATTTTATGGAATCAGATGTTAAAACTCTTCTCAAAACTATTAAATGAAACTAGCATAAAGGATACTCTGAGTATTTTCCTTGTACTTCATAAAACCCTCCACCCCACATCAAAATTTTAAAGTCCACATTATAATTAATTATGCCTACAGACTGTTAGCACATGCAAGAAGGTCATAGGAAAGCCTTTATGTCTCACATAAAACACCATCACAGGATTACAACACACTATCACATTCATTTCATTTTACCACAAGCCTGACAAAATAGTCAAATTCACTGAATTAAAACTCAATTATCTTCCTCCTTTAACCATCACAGCCTGCTTCACAAACTCCACGTTCAATTATGGCTATGTTTCATTATCCTCTTCTAGTCCATTACTCAATACACTAAATAGCCCTAAGTCTAGTGTCTTTTATGTGATGTTTCTCACTCCTCCTGAGTTATTCACGAGAATAGAAAGAGATTAGAGCAGTCTAGAAAACGGTAGGAAGTGAGCAATAGAGAAGAGCACAGGATCCCCATCATTCCACTGACATCTAGCATCACACCATAGAGCAACCTGCACTATGTTTTTGCTTGTCCAGTTCACACTATCAACATTGTTCCTTGGGGATGATCAACCCCTTTCAGGCTTAAGCTCTCTAGAGTTGACACCATTATGCCCAGACATTCACCTCAAAGTTCAAGTCCATGTCACAGTGACTCCAAGCTTTTGTTTGGAGTCCAAAGACATCACACTAGAATGGGCCACAAGCTAATTTTACTATCAGCAGTAATATTTCAGGAGCCTCAATGTCCTCTGCAACTGAGCCTTGTTCAGAGAAACCAGTCCAGCTTTACAGTTCTTCTTAGCTTCATCTACACAGGATTTGAACAATTTTCATGAATTTGAGCAAACTCCAGACAGTGGAGGACAGGGAAGCCTGGCGTTCTGCAGTCCATGGAGTTGCAAAGCATTAGATAAGACTTACTGATTAACCACCACCACCTAGCTTCATATCTTGGGAAGCAATTCCCACCTTTCCATAAGGCACAGTGATCCTGTTGCAGGATAATCCATCTCCTCTCTGAAGCTTCTGCAAACCAGAAATTTCATGGGAAGAATAGCCTTGAAGGGCAAAAATATATTTTGCTAAACCCTCACCACCCTTATGGCAGAAAGTGAAGAGGAACTAAAAAGCCTCTTGATGAAAGTGAAAGAGGAGAGTGAAAAAGTTGGCTTAAAGCTCAACATTCAGAAAACGAAGATCATGGCATCTGGTCCCATCACTTCATG
>SJYT01023103.1:150663-172877 GCA_006410635.1 Cephalophus harveyi
ACACACACACACACACACACACACACACACACACAGAGCACCATGTAAAGACGAAAGCAGAGAGGGAATGATGCTTCCACAAGCCAGGGAACAGCAGACTGCCAAAGTACCAGAAACGGGGAGGTGCCCCAAACAGATTCCCCCCCTCATTGTCCTCAGAAGGAAACAACCCTGCCAGTACCTTCATCTCAGGCTTCCAGGCTCTGAAGCTATGAGACAAAGGGTTTCCATTGTTTTAAGCCATTTGGTTTGTGATACTTTGTGATAGTAACCCCAGCAAACTATATATTTTGCTATATATGTGTATACACACTGGTTTGCATAGTTATTTGTATTATAGATTATGTATATAAAATGAAACAAACTGCTTTCAATTATTTGAATATTTTTCTACATAGCCTATGTAGAAATTACCACAATTTTTCAAATTGTCTCATTCAATACTTTTAATTGTAAAGAAAGAATAAACAATTCAGGAGGAATTTATTTTCTCATTCATCACTTTTTAAGTCAAAGTTTTCACTTCAATTTCAAGATAAGTTATAATTTAAAATGGGAGTATCAGATATTAAAATTTGATTGCCATCTTGATGCAATACCATCAAATGCTTCTAACCCTATGTTTAAGAAGCAATTTTTGAAGTTTATGAGTTAGAGATTTAAATTTTCCCTGGGCATCTAGAGTTCAGTTCAGTTGCTCAGTCATATCCGACTCTTTGTGACCCCATGAATCGCAGCACGCCAGGCCTCCCTGTCCATCACCAACTCCCGGAGTTCACTCAGACTCACATCCATCAAGTCCGTGATGCCATCCAACCATCTCATCCTCTGTTGTCCCCTTCTCCTCCTGCCCCCAATCCCTCCCAGCATCAGAGTCTTTTCCAAAGAGTCAACTCTTCACATGAGGTGATCAAAGTACTGGAGTTTCAGCTTTAGCATCTATTCCTTCAAAAGAAATCCCAGGACTGATCTTCAGAATGGACTGGTTGGATCTCCTTGCAGTCCAAGGGACTCTCAAGAGTCTTCTCCTGGTCCATATTAAGAGAAACAGAACTGAGAGTAATGAAATTAGCAATTCCTCATTTTATTTCTAAGAGCGACAGAGTTGAAATAATTTTTTTCACTTTTTTTCAAGCATTCCCTGCTAAGAGAGTGAATATCTTCTAAATATGGGGAAGTGAGCCAAGTGAGGTTTAATAGGGTTCTGGATAGCCCAGGTGCATCTTGCTTCTTCCCAAACCCTAATCTCAGATTAGGCATTCTAGAAGATGCCTTATTGAAAGACAGTTGTACTTAACTTCTCTGAAGTAACATCAGCCATTTATTTCTCCTCACTTTAGCATATGTTATTTTCCCAAGACAGACAAGAATTAACTTCTTACTCATTTAGATATCCACTCTAATTGTTTTGAACTTTCTTGGCCAAATGGAGGAATCATTTTTCTGGTCTTAAAATAAAACAGTAGCATTGCTTTTCCCACCCAAGAGAAAATTAATTCTGACCACAAAAGACTGCATTTCAGTTCAGGGCAATGTGTGAATTAATTAGTGTGAGAAGAAAAAAATCCTTTTTCTTATTCACATACGTTTCATCTTGGTTCTTCCAAACAATGACTGCTTTTGTTCAATGCTTAAAAGAAGGGGGCACATTTTTCAGGCACCACTGGCACAGAGAAGGCTAGGGAGCATTACTTCTCAGAGGAATTTCCATATTTGATTTAATAACTTTCTCAAAACATCTATTGTAATTTGAATTTTCATCCAACAAAAACTTAAATTACAGTTAAAAACCTGTTTTGATAAAATCAATAGTGGAACTTAACAGAAGTCCTTCAGGCTCTAAGACCAGCCCAGTCTCATTAAGGCAATCAATTCCTACAGTTTATTTTTTCCATTTTGTTTTGTTTTGTTTTGAATACATATGGCCCACAGAAACAAAAAAAAAAATATATGATTGGAGAGCAAGCATAAAGAAAGTAATAAAATGAAGCAAGAAAAATTGGGAGAATATTATCTAAAAGACCTTAGCAATTCTCAAGATAGCACATAATTCTCAAACAATGTCTCGGAAACACAGAGCTCCCAAAAAGCTTTGGTCTTCTGGAAGCTCCTGACAAGGTTCAAATTTTGTCAAACTAATCATTTCTGTGTGAAGTTATTTCAGACTACCTTAAAAAAACAACTTTGGAGTATGGTACATGAGTGGGGATTCATCTTGTATTACCTTGAAGACTCCAAGAAGACTCTAGGCCGGGGACTTGGAGGTTCCTACTTCACCCAAAACCTACTTGTCCTTTCCCTTGGAGAACGCTGAGCTTCAGGCTAACCAGGCTATTTATAGGGCTCCACCCAGGGTTCTACCAGTTTCAGCTGAGTCCGTGCATGACTCAATCATTACTTACATCAATCACCGGAATTTCAGCTGCTCTTTCATGGAGCCCCTGTAATTCTATAGCAAATAATGTTTCTTAAGTGAAGTTAAGATACACTTGACTGTTTATAACCTGTTATTCTTAACTCATGCTACCTACCACCGATAGTAGAATGCTGCTGCTGCTGCTGCTAAGTTGCTTCAGTAGTGTCTGGCTCTGTGCGACCCCATAGAAGGCCTCCTACTAGGTTCCTCTATCCCTGGGATATTCCAGGCAAGAACACTGGAGTGGGTTGCCATTTCCTTCTCCAATGCATGAAAGTGAAAAGTCAAAGTGAAGTCGCTCAGTCGTGTCTGACTCTTAGCGACCTCATGGACTGCACCCTACCAGGCTCCTCCATCCATGGGATTTTCCAGGCAAGAGTATTGGGGTGGGGTGCCATTACCTTCTCTGAGATAGTAGAATGGTTGCTCCTAATATTTGCAGCAATTAGAATCACCTGGGAAGCCTTTAAAACTCCCAATGCTCAGATTGCACCCCCTGCCAAATAAGCCAGCATGCCTAGGACAGGGAGACAAGCCAGAACAAGACAAGTCAGGATTTTTTTTTTTAATCTACTGGTGATTCCAATGGAGAGCAAACCTTTGAAACCAAGGAAGCAGAATGATAAAGGAAATTAACAGCAGAAACAGAGACAAGGGTTAAGGAAGAACCCTTAGACCCAAGTATTTGGATATGTTTCCTTTTGAAATGGTGCATGAACACACATTAAGAATAAGAAGCTGGCATGTATGCCCATTGAGAGCTCAATGCCCATTTATAATTCTACAGGAGTTGACCATAAATACACAGTGCTTGGGCACATTTAATACTGTGTCAAAATGCTACAAGGGATATAAAAGGGATTGATTGGTAAATCAATAAATGAATGACCTAGAATAAATGACCTTGCACACTTTAAGTATTTTGTTCAAAAAGTTGCAGCAGCCATTAAGAACAACTAATATTGTTTACACCTCTTCAGCTCTCTCTTCAAAGAAAACGTGGAGACCTTAGAAAAGAACATGGCTGCCATCAATTAGACTGATTTCCAAATATAACTAGCGGTGATGCTAGGTTTCAGAAAATACTGGGGAGAAAACAGAAAGAGGAATTACATCCAGAAAAATGTTCTGGCCCTCTTTGGGTACTGTCTCAGGAACAATCTTGCTTCTTTATAAGAAATGGCAGGAAACTCAAGTGTATATGACCACCAACTAAACTTAATAGACTAATTTGCCATGTGATTTGAGGGTGCAGCAGAAAGGCAAATCAGACAAATAATAAAGTCATAGAAAAAGAATAAAGCTGAAATGAAAATCCCATGCAAGATCTCACACTGTAGGTTACCAATTTAATATTGCAAATTGGTATATAAAGTCTTCAGAATTAGTGATCTACTTAACAAATGTTGGCCTGCACTGAAATAACAAGCTCTGACTGTGCCCTCATATTAGCATGCTCTGAAACATTCACTTTGCTTCCCAGTCTCCCATCACATAGACAACAACATTTGCATGCCAAGTCTGGAGGACCCGCCACTTTGGGTGCCTTTTAGACCACATGAACAACCCTTCTCACCCTGGGAAAGCCACTAGGCCATGCAGGTATGACCTAAATCAAATACATTATGATTATACAGTGGAAGTGACAAAGAAATTCCAGGGATTAGATCTGATAGAGTGCCTGAAGAACTATGGACACAGGTTCGTAACATTGTACAGGAGGCAATGACCAAAACCATCCCCAAGAAAAAGAAATGCAAAACGGTTATCTGAGGAGGCCTTACAAACTGAGAAAAGAAGAGAAGCAAAAGGTAAAGGAGAATAAGAAAGATATACTCATCTGAATGCAGAGTTCCAAAGAATAGCAAGGAGAGACACGAAAGCCCTCCTGTGTGAACAATGAAAGAAATAGAGGAAAACAATAAAATGGGAAAGACTAGAGATCTCTTCAAGAAAATTAGAGCGACTAAGGGAACATTTCGTGCAAAGATGGACAATAAAGAACAGAAGAGGTATGGACCTAACAGAAGCAGAAGATCTTAAGAAGGAGTGGCAAGAATACACAGAAGAACTGTATAAGATAGGTGTTAATGACTTGGATAACCACAATGGTGTGATCACTCAGTAGTATAGCCAGACATCCTGGAGTGTGAAGTCAAGTGGGCCTTAGGAAGCATCACTAAGAACAAAGCAAGTGGAGGTGATGGGATTTCAGCTGAGCTATTTCAAATCCTAAAAGATAATGCTGTTAACGTGCTCCACTCAATATGCCAGCAAATTGGAAAACTCAGCAGTGGCCACAGGACTGCAAAAGGTCAGTTTTCATTCCAATTCCAAAGAAGAGAAGTGCTAGAAATGTTCAAACTACCACACAATTGTGCTCATTCCAAATACTAGCAATGTAATGCTCAAATCCTTCAATCTACGCTTCAACAGTATTTAATCCAAGAACTTCTGGATGTATAAGCTGGATCTAGAAAAGGCAGAGGAACCAGAGATCAAATTGCCAAGATCCGTTGGATCATCAAAAAAGCAAGAGAGTTCCAGAAAAACATCTACTTCTGCTTTATTGACTACACTAAAATCTTTGACTGTGTGGATCACAACAAACTGAAAATTTTTTTGAAAATTCTGGAACGAGAAGGGAATACCAGACCACCTTACCTGCCTCATGAGAAACCTGTATGCAAGTCAAGAAGCAACAGTTAGAACAAGACATTGAACAGTGGACTGGTTCAAAATTTGGAAAGGAGTGCATCAAGGCTGTATATTATCACCTTGATTATTTAACTTATATGCAGACTATATCATGCAAAATGCCAGGCTGGGTGAATCACAAGCTGAATCAAGACTATCAGGAGAAATAGCAATAATCTCAAAAATGCAGATGACATCACTCTAATGGCAGAAAGCAAAGAAAAACCAAGGAGCCTGTTGATGGAGTTGAAAGAGGAGAGTGAAAAACCTGGCTTAAAACTCAACATTCAGAAACCTAAGATCATGGCATGTGGTCTCCTCACTTCACAACAAATAGAAGGGAAAAAAAAACAAAGACAGATTTTATTTTCTTGGGCTCCAAAAATCACTGAAAACAATGACTGCAGCCTTGAAGGTAAAAGGTGCTTGCTCCTTGGAAGAAAAGCTGTGACAAATCTAGACAGCATATTAAAAAAGCAGAGACATCACTTTGCAAACAAAGGTCCACATAGGCAAAGCTATAGTTTTTCCAGTGGTCATGTATGGATATGAGAGTTGTGCAGTGAAGAAGGCTGAGCGCCGAAAAATCGATGCTTTTGAACTGTGGTGTTGGAGACAATTCTTGAGAGTCCCTTGGACAGCAAGGAAATCAAACCAGTCAATTCTAAAGGAAAAAACCCTGAATGTTCATTGGAAAGACTAATGTTAAAGCTGAAGCTTCAGTACTTTGGCCACCTGATGCAAAGAGCCGAATCATTAGAAAAGACCCTGATGCCAGGAAAGATTGAGGGCAGGAGGAAAAGGGGGCCACAGAGAATGAGATGGCTGAATGGCATCATCAACTCAAGGGACATGACTTTGAGGAAACTCTGGGAGATAATGAAGGACAGGGAAGCCTGGTGTACTGTATTTCATGGGCTCACAAGGAGTCGGGTACAACTGGGTTATTGAGCAACAGCAACAAGGATCCTTTGGGTTCAAGGCCCATGCAGTTTCCTCAGGACTGTCTGCCTACACCCAATGAAATGCCCAGTGGTTGAGCTTTCTACCTCTCAGGCCCCAGAGAAGAAATGGGAAACAGAACCCTGCACTCTTCATACCTACTCTTTCATTTATGTTTCTGTTGACAGCTTCTGTCTCTGCTCCTCCAGGTGGTCTCACATGTCACTGGTGGAAGCAGGGCTAAGGGCATGCTCTGCCCCAGTTACTGATTAGACAAGCAGTCCATGTGATGATACTGATCCTAGAGAAGTGGGGGGTTAGGGCTGATCTGGGCCTCTGAGAGTACTCCCAAATTATCAAATATGTTCACTTTCACGTATTTCAAAGACCTAAAACCTCTTCTTCTTTGGTTCCTTTTTTCACCCACAGCATCCCATGGGGTCAGCTGGGTGATACTACAGTGTTCCTGCTACACAGCACAAGTAAATGTGTATATCAAATTCTTATTTTACCGTTCCTATATGATGGAAAGCAGTTTGGTATCCTAGGCAACTGTGGTTGGCACCTTTGTTGTAATCTTTTGTTGATGATAGTCATAACACTAGTTTATTTTTTCCTATGTTATGACTTACATAATATAACTTTGTGACCCGAAATTTAGCAAAATATCAGCTATTTACTTTTGTGTCTTATATTTTCCAATTGGTATTAAATTGACCTAACTAGTTTTTCATGTCCTTGTATTTCTTGATCTGGTTTTCAGAAAAGCCTGTTTTTATCCAGATGGCAAAGCCTACTGGTTTCTAAAATTTGATATTATTTGACCATATTGACCTATTTTATGTCAAATTTACCATTTTTCTAAATCTCACAATTTATTTAATAAATGTATATTGAGCAGTTTTATATTTTCCAAGGATGGTATATGTCTAGAGATACAAGTTTAGAAATCTCCAGCAAATGAAAGTTATCCTTTCCACAGAACTAGAAGGTGTAATCTAAGAAAATAGTGTTGAAAGAGAAAAAGAGGATTTAAAAGTCTCATCTCCAAGACACTGTAATGACTAGAGATCAGAAAAGTGAGCAGACTTAAACAAAGGAGATTCAGTTAGAAGGCTAACTGAAAGATAACAGCATCCTGGAGACCAAATGAAAGAAAAAATGTCAAGAAAGCTGGGGTGACCAGATCTGTAAAATGCTGCTGCTAAGCTGAGTAAAAGGATGGCATCACCGACTCAATGGGCATGAGTTTGAGCAAGTTCCAGGAGTTGGTGATGGATAGGGAAGCCTGGAGTGCTGCAGTTCATGGAGTCACAAAGAGTCAGACATGACAGAGATTGAACTGAAGTTAAGTAAAAGGAGGAATGAGAATTGGCCATTAGATTTGGCAGTATGGTATCATTGATGACCTTATTAAGCACAATTTACATAAAGGAAGAGAAAGCATGACTTTGGTATGACCTGGACACACAAGGAGCAGTGAAATAGTCCCACCTATTCCCAACTTCGCATTTCTAATGTGTGATATGTCTGATATTGAATGAAAAAGACAGCGCCTAGCTCTAATAAATTGACTGTACTCATGAACTTGGAATAAGTCGCCCCCACTCCCCACTCTGTGCTGCACACACTTGTATTCTCACCTAAATGGGCTCTTCTCCAATTAAGCGAAGACCGTGACTCATGCTTTGCTCTTTTTCTATTGCCAACTCCTGGCAACATTCTTGACATACAGTGTGAAATAGAGAAAGCCCCATGCTCAAGTGAAATGCACCATGAGTAGTTCTGCATTGCACAGCCTCTCTGTCAACTTCAGAGGCTGGAAGACCCAACGTGTAAAGGCCATAGCACCGCAGAAGGTAGGTGCTCCGCTTCTGTCACCATCCAGATCATAAAACTGAACACCAAAACAGTGCTTTGAATTATTGTAGCAGGGTGACAAGAGGGAATTCAGCTAAGTAGGCTTACATCAGAATGTAAGAAATAATGTACTTCTCTATCAATATGATTGGAAATTACCCCAATCAGTCACATGTTGTGGTGCCATATTATACAATGAGATACTTTCTATATCATATACAAGAGCCAAAAACCCCAGCTTTGCCTTTATCACTAAACTATTGAATGACATTGGGCAGGTCATGAAATTGTACTCTGACTTCATTTCCTTCTCTATGGATCTGCAATAATCCATAGAATAGTTGTGAGGATGCAAAAATAAAATTAATGTGTAAGATCATATAAAAGAATACACTGCTACACAAATCCAAAGTGCATAAGATAATTAGATCCAAAGACATTAAATCTAAAGACAAAAAAATGTAAAATCATTACAATCTATAAATTCCTCCCTCTGTACTTACAAATTCTTCCAATTAGAGCAATGTGAAATGAAGAAAATTCTTTAACATCAAATTTATATGCCTGTGGGTTAAATACATTTGTCCTATTGTAAATTTTTGACATACTTCAAATGGTAAAAATTATGAAAAATTTACATGAGGTAAATTCAAGAAAAACTCAAGATAAAAATAATAATTTAAGATAATATATAAGATATATATTAGGGATGGGAATTTTTGGTCAAATAAAGATGTAGTTGGATGATAAACAAAATTTTGTATTATTGGTTCACCTAATATAACACTGAATATTGGATTTTTAATTTATGGATGAGTTCTGTGTTTATGTGCTCTTTTATTTTATTACACAAAGCCTGAGGTGCTTGCATCTGAAGGTACCCCATAAATTATGCTGTGTAACTTCATACAGCATAGCCATTAATCATAAGCATTAAACTTTTATTTTCTTTCTTTTGGCATTGAACAAAGAAATCTTAGAAACATAAAGGAAACAGGTCAGGATAAGCTGCCATGACTATTTATTTCACTTTAAAGAGTTGCCTCAGAACAGGAAAGATGTGTCAGATTTATCATTCCCAGCATCACTAACTGTCCTAGGTTTGGGCAAGAGTTTTCTAAAACATTTCCCCAAAAAAATCTTAGTTACTAAATAAGGCTTTCAGCATTCAGGCTAGGGGAAAAAAAAATTGTTTTTAAATAAAGCTTTTCACTCACTCCTCTGTTCTCATGATGTTTTGGGACACAGAAATTGGAATTCACATAAAAATAACAAACACACGATATTAATTTCTTATGGACCAGATTTTAAACTACATACCCATGGAGTCTCCTAAAAATCACAACACATTGTTTATGCCTTACTTATATACAAGGTAGCACTGTTCTTTCACTGGTAAGAAAAGGAAAGGAATTAAGTTCCTGATACTCAGATTATTTCAAACAGATTGCTTTGCATGTTACCTTTTTAATAACCTCTAGAGAGAGTATCTGATAAAGAATCTGCCTGCAATGCAGAAGACATGGGTTCAATCCCAGGGTTGGGAAAATCCCCTGGAGAAGGGAATGGCAACACTCCAGTTTTCTTTCCTGGAAAATTCCATGAACAGAGGAACCTGGCAAGCTATAGTTCATGGGGTCACAAATTGTTCATGGGGTCACAAATTGTCCATGGGGTCACAAATTGTCGGACATGACTGAGTGACTAACACTTTAACTTTCAGAGAGAGTATTCCATGTTGTAAATCCCCATTTTAGAATACATGTAGCAGAAAGTAACAATTGTTGGCTAGACTTTAGAGAAAAGAGAATCTTTGTACACTGTTGGTGCGAATGTAAATGGTGCAGTTCCTATGAAAAACAGTATGGTGGTTCCTGAAAAAATTAAAAATAGAAATAGCATATATTCCATCAATCTCATTTCTGGGTATATATCAAAAAAAAAAATATTGAAAGCAGTTTCTTGAACAGATATTTACACATCCCTGTTCATAACAATATTATTCAAAGTATCCAAGAGGTAGAAGCAACCCAAATGCCCATCAATGAATGAATGGATAAACCAAGTATGGTATAAAAATACAATGGAATAAAAATAAAATAAAAATATTGTATGATTCTACTTAATGAGGTATCAAAAGCAGTCAAATTCATAGAAAAATAAAATAGAATTGTGATTACTGGCGGCTTGCATGAGGGGGAAATGGGAGGTTTTTGTTTTTGTTTTTGTTTTTTTGATTTGGGGTTTGTTTTGTTTTTTAATGGGTATAGATTTTCTGTTTTTCAAAATGAAAAACTTGTGGAGATCTGTTACATAATAATGTGAATGTACTTAAGATTACTGATGTACACTTAGAAATAGTTAAGATGGCAAATTTTATGTTATGTGTTTTTCTTTGTTTTGTTTTTACCACAATAAAAAGGAAAAAAAAAAAAAAAAAATGCCTCCTCTGGTGGTTCACCTTCCAGTGCAGAGGGTGTGGATTCAGTCCCTGGTTGGGAAGCCACAATCCCATATGCCTCATAGTAAATTCAATGAGGACTTTAAAGGGTCTACATTTTTTTTAAAATCCTTAAAAATTAAAAAAGAAAAAAGTATGTATAAATGTAGCATCTATATGACAGCATCTATGTTTTGATACACATTGTTATTTCATCCCAAACATTATCTTATATGAACTTTCTAATAGAAATCTGAAAATAGACAATAGATACAAACATTTTTTAAATATGAAGGAAAAAAATAGGTTTGATAAGAAAGGAATACAAGCTGTGGAATTTGGGGGGAAAACTACCTGGATGCCACATAATAACAAATTCATTATCCTAGTCATTGAGCCAACCTTTCCAACAATAGAACTATTTATTAGTAGCAGTGCTAAAGATAGAAACCATGTGATTTCATATAAAATATTTGTGAAACCAAATATTGCTTATAGTAAGTTGCAATACTATAAGGCTATAGTTTAGATAACATCTTAAAGAAACATTGTATAATCTCCTGATTGTTGCTTAATTTGCATATATATGTATATTGTAGAAAAGGAAATGGAAACTCCCGTGTTCTTGCCTGGGAAATCCCATGGACAGAGGATCCTGGCGAGCTGTAGCTCAATAAAGATAGAAACCATGTGATTTCATATAAAATATTTGTGAAACCAAATATTGCTTATAGTAAGTTGCAATACTATAAGGCTATAGTTTAGATAACATCTTAAAGAAACATTGTATAATCTCCTGATTGTTGCTTAATTTGCATATATATGTATATTGTAGAAAAGGAAATGGAAACTCCCCTGTTCTTGCCTGGGAAATCCCATGGACAGAGGATCCTGGCGAGCTGTAGCTCATGGGGTCACAAAAGGTCAGACACAACTTAGCAACTAAATAACAACATCAAATATATATATAGCTATGTAAGATTAAGTTTTTTTACTGTTGTTTGATATATTATACATTTAATAATAAACAGGCCAGGAAACAACTTTTAATTACTTTTTGATGTTCCTTTTGTACTGGCGAGCTGTAGCTCATGGGGTCACAAAAGGTCAGACACAACTTAGCAACTAAATAACAACATCAAATATATATATAGCTATGTAAGATTAAGTTTTTTTACTGTTGTTTGATATATTATACATTTAATAATAAACAGGCCAGGAAACAACTTTTAATTACTTTTTGATGTTCCTTTTGTTCCTTTATTGCTTGATGTATTGTTTAATAAAGAAAGCATTATCAACAAAAGGATAATCCTCTTGCCCTAAGGAGTCAAGGCTTGATAATTACCACATCAACCATAGATACAGAATATCCATAGACAATGAGAGAACTGTGACACACAATTTTTTGTGTGGGAAGTTATTCTAAGGAAAGGACACAATGGGGAGAAAGTTAGTCTTCCTATATGAAAGAAAATACTGAAATAGAAACTTTATATTTTTATACAAAGCATGTTACAGTTAAAAAATAATTAACAGGTGATGTAAAGATGCAATGCTGCTGCTGCTGCTGCTAAGTCGCTTCAGTCATGTCCAACTCTGTGAGACCCCATAGACGGCAGCCCATTGGGCTCCGCCATCCCTGGGATTCTCCAGGCAAGAATACTGGAGTGGGTTGCCATTTTCTTCTCCAATGCATGAAAGTTAAAAGTGAAAGTGAAGTTGCTCAGTCATGTCTGACTCAGCAGCCCCATGGACTGCAGCCTACCAGGCTCCTCCATCCATGGGAGTTTCCAGGCAAGAGTACTGGAGTGGGATGCCATTAAAGATGCAATAGTGTGTTAAATATAAAGAAACTTGAAGGCCTAAAAACATTTCAGAAAATAAGAATGGTAAGGACCAAAGAAAAAGAAATAGAGTATATTTTATAAAATGCTATATTTTGAAAATATAAGGAAGAAACTCAAGTAAGAAGTTACAAGAAAAAGGAAGAATGCATGAAAAAAAGGAAGGAAGGACAGGAAAGTCAAAGTCATGCAAATAAGTTCTCTCAAATTCCAAAATCACAGTAATGTTTATATATACATGATGGATAATTTGTAGTTTAAATAAAATCATCATACATAAAACAAAATATGCTAGAGGGTATGAAAAGAGAAGTATCAGTGTGCAGTCCCTATTGAGTTTTCTCACATCCAGTGCAAGGTGTCTTTGTGGTTGATAACAGGTACTTTTCTCAAGATATATCTGACTGCTGATGGGGCACCCTTCCTTCCTGATCCTCACCAGCAACCCCGGAAATACTCCCATCTGAAGTTCTCTTCAACAAAGTAATTATGTTGGTGCTTTTGGTAGCTCCATCTTTCAAGCTGAATTCCACTCCACCCTTGCCATTGGATATCACAGAAGGGTCCCCAGGACCTTTGGCTCATTTGTAAATAATGCTATTACTTTGTTCTTCACGTAAATTGTAAAACTGTTTTAGGTGTTGTCAATATATTTATATTCTAACAAAATAGTAATCAAAATTAACTGGGATTTAAAAGGTTGCTTCTAGACAGAAGACAAAAGTATTCACTCCAATTAGTATGAAATTTAATATTTAATACACTAATCTCAACTTCAAGCATTATTCTGAACTCCAGTCCTCATTTACATTTACATTTCAATGTTATTCTTATCTCAAGCACTTTAGTGAGACTGCAGAATACATACACATAGGTGATACCTTCCATGGGTAGATATAATTACCCACAGCAATCATAAAGTGTTAAACTCTGACTGAATACAAGTGAAATTCCATCACTCATTTTTCTCAATTAGGGTTTCCCAATTGTTGGGAGTTGACAATGATTGTGTGACTCTAGGTACTATGTTCCCATTCTTCTCATATTTTTACTCCAAGTGTCCAGATAGAAAATTAAGACAATTTTCTTACAATGGCTATGGGTCAGAAATACCACTTCAGTCATTTGATTGCATAACAATACTTACTTTCACAGTTCTTCAACACATCAGAACATTAGTCAGGAACAGAAACATGCTTGTTCTCTTAACCTTCATCCTTCCTCAAACATCCTAAGGAAATATGTGTCCCTACCAGGAATCTTATATGGGCTATGACTCATCCTTGCTATATCTAGCAATATTGTTACAATCTAAGACCTTACTTCATCATACCGCTCCAGTAGGATTCTATATTATCTGACAACACATGGCAAGTTCTAATAAATATACTCCTATTTCTGCAGAATGGTTAAAGGAATAGACTTTGAAGACAAAAAGTCTTTATTTGGAATCTCAATTCGGTCACTTCTTAGCTTTATGATTTACTTAGCTTTGTCTTCTTAAATTTTTAAATGAGCTCCAATTTTCTCACGTGTAAAAAGAAGGAAGTAATGTCCACTTCACATATTTCTTTGGTATATTAACAGAGATTCACTAAATAATAGATGTCATTGTTTATTTTATTAAAAATTCAAAAATAACCATTATTCCTAATGTTGCCATTCAGACAAAGCAAGACCTTGAAGTGTCTTTCAGATTATTTAAAAAATAATAAAATTACTTTCAAATTTTAAATATACTTTAAATACTTTTTCTCTTTATTTTTCTTTACAACTAAAAATTCTGATAAAACATATTAAGTGATTTTTAGTAAAACAAAATATTTTAAAATTTTAAGTATATAAATATTTACCCAACCATGCAAGCAAATCATTTGTTAAATATCTCCTTCTACTTATTCATAAACAAAGGTTGTTATAATTTTTAAAAAAACATGGACACTCTCAACTCTTCTGATAATATTTTTTAAAAATAGTATTTGTAGAAATACATTCCCATATGTTATAAATTAAAATCTTGTCAATGTTATCAAGGAAGATGATGATGAGAAAACACACAGAAATACTGAAATCATGCAGAACTAAAAGGTACCACAAAGGTCCTACTTTCCCACATTAAATATACTGTACTTTTACCTAGGCAGAGGAGGTTTTGTTAATTTTTTTTACTAAAAATTTTATGACAAAAAATCAGGTGATTTGTTTTTAATTCCATGTAACTGATAATATGCTATCATTATTAAGATTGTTATGAGATGAATTACGCCTCCCAAAATTTGAATGTTGAAATCCTAACCTCGGGTACCTCAGAATTTGGAGATAGGGCCTTTAAAGAGGCAATTGGGATAAAAGTGAAGTTATTATGGTGAGCCCTAATCCAATATGACTAATATCCTTAGTGGTAAAAAAACACACCAGCCAATTCAGGAGACACAAAAGACGTGGTTCAATCCCTGGGTTGTGAAGCTCCTCTGAAGGAGGGCATGGCAACCCACTCCAGTATTCTTGCCTGGAGCATCCCATGGACAGAGGAGCCTGGCTGGTTACAGTCCATAGAGCTGCAAAGAGTTGGACACAACTGAAGCAACTTAATACACTAATCCAATATGACTGGTGTCCTTATATAAAGAGGCAATTGAGACACAGACATGAACAGATGGAGGCTCATGTGAAGACACAGAGAGAAGGTAACCATTTATAAGCCAAGGATAGGGGCCTCCAAAGAAACCAAAACTGTTGACACTTTGATCTCTGACTTCCAGCCTCCCTAATTGTGAGAAAATAAATTTCTGTTGCTTAAGTCACCCAGTATGGTGATACTTTGTTACGGCAGCCCTACAAGCCAAGACAAAGAAACAATATTCTAACACTTAAATAAAATTAAGTTAAACCTGGGTCTTGTATGAGATATTAATTTATATCAAAGGTCAAGATACACATAATGCTTCCACTGCATTAATATTTAAATGTGCAAATAGAAAACAATATTCTTTATACTCACACAATACCCAGGAATATATTTAATAATTAAAGGGAAAGGATTTATATAAAGAAAACTAGATAGTTAATTCAAAGATTCAAACAAAATGTCAAGAAATCATAAAACATAATATTTTCTAATGGTAGATCTGACATTAAAATATTAATTCTTCTAAATTAATAAGCAAATAGAATACACTTCCAAATGTAATCTTATAGCCTATTATTGGAATTAGAGTCAATGATATTAGAAGACTAAATGTCAGAAAATGGAAAGAAACTAAAAAAGGAAGGCTAGTGTGGGTGGGAAGTGGACTAGGGGAAATGATATTTAACATCTAGGCCATTCTAATCAAAGCAGTATAATATTGGCATAGTAATAGCCAAATAGTTCAGAAAAATAAGAGAGAGCTCAGGAGTCAAATATCGTGCATGCAATCACTTATATAATAATTGTGAACAAGAGATATAAGGATAGAGCACTCCAACATTCTGGAAGGTGTGACTTACAGAGGCATCAGAATTACAGAGCTAAATACAGAAGGGTAAACTTGGAGAGGAGAGAGACAAGAGTTAAATTAGCAACACATTATGGAAAAACAGCCATTAAAAAGAATGACTTGGCACTGTATCATTTACTTTGGAGGGATTTCCAGGAACTATGCTTAAAAGCAAAAAGTAACGTGCCGAAAAGTTGAATTAATATTATCCTACTTATATAAAGGGCTTCTCAGGTGATGCTAGTGGTAAAGAAACCACCTGCCAATATAGGAGACAGAGAGTCGCAGGTTTGATCCCTGGGTCAGGAAGATCCCCTGGAGGAGGGCATGGCAACCGACTCCAGTATTCTTACCTGGAGAATCCCATGGACAGAGGAGCCTGGTGGGCTATGGTCCATAGTGTAGCAAAGAACCAGACATGACTGAAGGGACTTAGCACACACACATGCACATATATAAAATGAATTATGAACCTTTCCCCATCCCTGAAAAAAAAGGTGTAAGCATGGGTGATAATATATAAATATGTGAGCAAGCAGAAAGATAAGAAAGAATATGTATGAGCTAGATAACTTTGGTCACTATGAGGAGAATATAGGAGAGAATGAGGGGGAAATAAGAAATTGACAATACCAATATACTAATAGTGTATAATTTTGAAAGTTGCACATGACCTTTAAAATTACTTGCACATTGTGATGAGGGAGGAGGTAGATGGGCTCCAGGCTAGACATTTACAACTGGCCTTCTGTTTACATTCCATGGGGCACGAAGAAGTGGGCTTCAGGCTGGATACTTAAAATTGTTAACATTTCCTGAGACAAGAGATAGGTGGGCTTCTAAGCTCTCCATTGAATTGGTTGAGATTTTTGTAGTAACTGCATCTTAGCCCAGTTTCTCCCACGGTACCCTCTCACTTTCCTTGCTCCTTGATACTGTGTCCAGTTAATTTCCTAAACACAAGCCCTTTATTCAGAGTCTCTTTCCTGGGAAGCCCAACCTAGGGTTTCATGTGACCTTAATTATGTGAAAATAAGCATATAGATTATTTCTAATGTGTGTGTATATATGTTAATATACTGAAAAAGAAGGGTCTGACAGCGAGGGTGAGATTGCAGGTCACCTTTTCTTCCTCCCTACATTTTAACTTGCTTTTTCAATTTTGCCATGAGAATATATCATTTTTATAATCAGAAAAATTATATTTACATAAAAAGTTAAATGCTCAATAGAATAATTATAATCAGGTGGTTATTATAAATTGAAAGGAGAAGAGAAGATAATAAGAAACTAATACATTGCTTTTCATAGCAGGTAGTCATAAGACACAGAGTAAAGATGATTAATCACAAAATGGGGAATGAACATATTATTTTAGAGTTATTGTGATAATATCTAGAAGAAGCAAAAGCTAAAATTATTAAAAATTATTACTATGAAATATGAGGCTTGAAGTATGAAGTGTGGGTAGGAATAGTGCCTTTTGCTTTTCATTTTATGATTTCTGTATGGTTTAAATTCTTTTTTCTATCATATGTGTTATCACTCTGGTAATAATTTCTTAATTTCTTTGAGAAAAATAGCACACATTAAAACAAGTCAGAAATAAAATCTTAAAGATTATAATAACAATATTAGAGCTATAATAAAACTGTGGTTATTTATGCCTTTGCTGTCAAACTCCCTTTAGTGTTATTTTCTATAATTTATACAAATACATAAAACTTAAAATAAGCCTTTGCCATCAACCAGATATGGAATCTTTCAAGTGTTAGTAACCTCTGTAAGGGACTTCCCTGGTGGCTCAGTGGTAAAGAATCCACTGCCAATGCAGGAGATGCAGGTTCAGTCCCTGGGTCAGGAAGATTCCCTGGAGAAGGAAATGGCAACCTATCCAGCATTCTTGCCTGGGAAATCCTATGGAGAGGAGCCTGGCAGGCTGCAGTCCATGGGGCTGCAAAGAGTTGAGAACAGCTTAGCAACTAAAATCAAAAACAACAAACCTCTTTAAGAATTAGTTAACCTCTATTTTCCTCATCTAGAATATGGCTATAACAGTAATAACCTCATGGGTGTGACTTAAATGAAATAATGCATATATGATGCTTAGTAGAGACCCTGCCACATAGAAGTATTTGGTAAATGATTAAGGCCTGATTTTTCATCTTTCTTGTCAGTTTCATTTATTCATGTAGATTTTCTTTTCTTTTTTTTTATGATTTCCCCCTGTTTTTATTTTTTCATTTTTTTTATTTTTTATTTTTTTGGTTTTATTTATTTATTTTTTTTGTTACATGATAGTATACATGTTTTAAATTACTAATGGTACCAAACTTTCCCTCTCAAAAATTCCCCAATCTGAAACCTAATATAAGAAAGAGAAAGAATTCAGATATTTTTCTCCAGTTCATAAGGCACATCTTATCTCTCTGCATGCTTCTTAGCTTGGATTATAGAGAATGAAGATTTTCCATTATACCCAATATATATTTCACATGTAAGTCATACAATCATTGAAGGGTTCAACTCTGTGCCACGTTTGAGTAATCAAAGATGAGGATATCATTATTATAACAACACAAATGTATTATTTTGGATTTGAGTTTACTGTCTGCACCTTTAGAAAGAGTTCAATTGAGAAGTCATGATTATTTTTCCCCACAAAGAACACAGGTAACCCTAAATAAGAAAAAAATCTCATGGGAGATACAGGATTGGATCCCCTTATTTCTATACTCCTCACCCTCCCTAAACAGCTCACTGTATTTCTTTGAAACATATTTCAGGTTCCTGAGATACAAAAATATAAAATTAACTTTTTATTATAAGAAAGCTCTTTGGGAACACTAAGACATTATAAATGGACTCTTTTCTCATATTGAATAGAGTATATATTTTGAAAGATTCTATTATCAGTTTCCCATTTTTTTTAAATCAAGCACATTAACTATAAAATCACACTGATTGGCCAAAGGAAATTAGAGTTTTACCTGTGCCTCTTTCAATGATCTATCTGAAGTATCTAATCATCTCAGACAAAAATATGTTCCAACAAAGCTCTACTCAGTGGTGCCTCTGCAAAGCCACTCTTAGTAATTAGGACTCTATCTTCCAGCCATTATCCACACAACTGCCAGCGACCCAGAAAACTCCTGCTGACATTGGAGAACATAATGAATGCATAGTACGCCATTCCCAGTCCATCCCCTTTTGAGAGACTGTGTATCTCTTCTTCACACAGATCTTCTACCTAAAGAAAAGTATCAAATGCTGAACTGTAGTTCAGGCCTAAAGAGAACAAAATTATATATAAGCAGAGAATGATTTTAAAAGTTCAATACTATTTAAATGACTCTATAACTTTTTAAGGTGAGCTGATCTCAGTTCCACTCCAACATCTCCAGTCAGAGATTAGTTTTTCTTAGTCTGTAAAAGAAATCTGCATATCAGGCAAATCCCCTCACAGCCCCTCAAACCCACCATAATCATTTCTGCCCCTAAATACATACATTCAATGTTGCCTCTAATACATTAATCTACAATTTCTGCACATCCTACTCATCCCAATATTTGATGTCTTTCCTTATCCATATCACAATTTTATAAGGATGTCTCTTGCCAGCCATTTCCCCAGCCACATCAGAGGCTGAGCTCTTGCATCTCTATTTCCAGTACCATTACCTACTGCCTGACACTGTCTCCAGGAGTCTGTTTACCTAAATGTCAACCTGCATGCTTAAAAAGACACAGCTGTGGCAGAGAATGTCCAGCTTTTCACCACACACATTTCCTTTTCTTGCAAGACTTACAGTTCTGCTCCACTTTCCAGGCTTCCTTGCAGTCAAGTTTGTCCATGTGTTTGAGTTACAGTCAGTTGTGAGTGGAAGTGATGTGTGCCAGTCTGGCCTAACCTGTAAAAAATCTCCTATGTGCAATGATCTTTCCACACCCCCAAATTCGAGTCACACAATTATATCAATCTTCAGAAGCAGGAATTAAAGATAATGGAGCCACAATATGGATTCACCACATAGACAAAGATGCTCCTTAACCAGGAATACCTTCTTTGGACTGTTAGATACCTGCATGATCATGCATGCATGCAAAATCTCTTCAGTCATGTCTGACTCTTTGCAACCCTATGGACGGCAGCCCACCAAGCTCCTCTGTCCATGGGATTCTCCAGGCAAGAATACTGGAGTGGGTTATCATGCCCTCTTCCAGGGGATCTTCCTGACTCAGGGATTGAACCCAAGGCTCTTATGTCTCCTGCATTGGCAAGCAGGTTCTTTACCACTAACCTCCTGGAAATTTGCATTGTGTTAATTCATGGTATTTGGTTATTCTGTGTCCAAGTTTGGCATTACCCAAACTAATACAGAAATCAAAATCAAGTGGGATTACTAGTGGTCAGGCAGGATTTAGTAAAAGAATTGATATTAGAGGCTAAAAAGAGAAAGATTTATGTTACACAATGGCAAAAGAACAGAGATAATCTAGAGTGCAAACAATATGCCTATTGAGCCTGTGAATCCAAGGAAGTGAAAGTGACATTTGCTCATGCATGTCTGACTCTTTGCAACCCCATGGACTATACAGTCCATGGAATTCTCCAGCCCAGAATACTGGAGTGGGTAGCCTTTCCCTTCTCCAGGGGATCTTCCCAACCAAGGGATAGAACCCAGGTCTCCCACATTGCAGGCAGATTCTTTACCAGCTGAGCCACAAAGGAAGCCCATATCCAAGGAAAGTGGTTGCAAAAACTTACTGTGCATTACTTTTCCTTTCTATCCTTTACAAAATTTTATGGGCTGCATGTGTGTGTCTCCCTATACTTCAAATGTTGAAACCTCACTCCCCAGTGTGGTGGTATTAGGAAGTGGGGACTCCTCTAGGAGGTAGTTAAGTTAGATGAGGTCATGAAGGCAGAACCCTCAAAATTGGACTAGTACCTCTGCAAGAGAAATAACAGACCAGGAATCTCTCTGCTTTGTGAAGATGCAGCAAGAAGATGACCATCTGCAAGCCAGGAAAAGAGTCTTCACCAGAACCCAACCATGATGGCATACTGATCTTGGATTGCCCAGCCTTCAGGACTATGAGAAATAAAAGTTTGCTGTTTATGCCACCCAATCTATATTTTTGTTATAGCCACCTGAACAGACTAAGATACACAGTATTAAAGACATGTGCTAAGGAAATAATTAATTGGATTAAAGGAAAAATGAAAGGAATAGATAACCTAGAAATGCAAAGTCTTGGATTCGAAAATTAGAGAACTCAACTGCCTTTAGGCCTCAACTATAAGAATAAAAGACTGAAAATGACGTTGAAGGACAGAAGCTCATTGATTGCTCAGTTAAGCTAAGTGTCTCATCCTTAAGCAAATTAGATTGCAAGTGTTTGCTTCCCAAAGAAGCCTATTGTGTTTCAGATGTATAGTCCCATTAAAGTGAGAAACAGAAGCAAAATATATTGAAACCCTCTCTCAGACACCATCAGGAAAACATATTGATTAAGCAAAGATGCGTTTGTTAAATTTACTGCAATATGGAAGAACACCACATTGACGGTCTTAGTAGTATCTCAAAAACTGGGAATTAGAAATTTATATAAAAGTTTTAGGGCTTAGGTTGAGTGAATGTGACGTAGATGTTGCAAGGCAGGGATCTGGTGCAGAATGGGCAAATTATGACATACTAGTTTCACATTCGTGTGCACAGTAGGGCCATGGCCTGGAAGCTTGATAAACAAGCTATTGTTCTTAATGAGCATGTTAGTTGCTCTTATATTCCAGGAAAACGCATTTTCTGGACCAAGTAACTAACTTGTGATTCGTCTCAGTAATATTTAAACAAGGGCAAGGGCATATATTCAAAAGCAGAGGAGAGAATGATTTAAGTAGTTGTTTAACATAGAGGCAAGAACTTATGTTGTCATAATAAACTTTTAGTCTATAAACAAACTTTTAGTCATTCTCCATTCAGTTAGTTCTATAGGATAGATTGTTGTCTAGAATCATGATCAACCCAAATGTGCATTGCTACTGGATGTCATTATTAAGTGTCTTTGATGGATGATAATCTATTGGATTATTCGACAGAAAAATGGCTATATATTATCATTTAGAACTCTGAAGATAAAACATTTGAACACTATCAGTTCAGTTCAGTTCAGTCGCTCAGTCGTGTCTGACTCTTTGCGACCCCATGAAGCGCAGCACGCCAGGCCTCCCTGTTCACCACCATCTCTCAGAGTTCACTCAGACTCACATCCATCGAGTCAGTGATGCCATCCAGCCATCTCATCCTCGGTCATCCCCTTCTCCTCCTGCCCCCAATCCCTCCCAGCATCAGAGTCTTTTCCAATGAGTCAACTCTTCGCATGAGGTGGCCAAAGTACTGGAGTTTCCACTTTAGCATCATTCCTTCCAAAGAAATCCCAGGGCTGATCTCCTTCAGAATGGACTGGGTGGATCTCCTTGCAGTCCAAGGGACTCTCAAGAGTCTTCTCCAACACCACACTTCAAGAGC